>LR751710.1:0-51029 GCA_902729485.2 Mus minutoides | reverse complement strand
GGGTTTTCTATTGCTCTTCACATGGCGGCTCACTCAGGTTTAGTGTAGCCTGGATCCTAACAATCTTCTTCTTATGGTTTGGGTCTGGGTTGAATATATTATCCCACCCCCAAAACTGGAGTACTGGAAACTTGACACCTGATGTGACAGCATTCATAGGCAGTGGCTCTTTAAAAGGCCAAGTCTCATGGAAATTAACTAGAAGTGGGAGGAACATCTCATGAAGAAATGTATGTTATTCTCATAAAACCAGGTTTGTTCTGAGAGGAACACTTTTGTTACCCAGCAATGATACTCTACATGCTAGGACCTTTCTGCCTGTTGCTGACCCCTTTCCTCTGTCATAAAAGTTCACACTCCCAGGTGAACTCTCACCAAACGCCAACAGCATGCTTGTTTGGCTTTCCAAAATGGCAAGCCAAATAAACCATTTTTTCTTTATAAATTAATTCAGCCTCAGGTATTTTGATATAATAATGTACCTCATATAAGGATGCTTTTCTTTCCAAGCATTTGGACACTTTGGCTATGCCCTCTTGTCTGATTTCTCTGTTAGGAAAGCCAGTGAGAGGTCATGTGCTTTGGGAAAAGGCAGAATCACTCTGGAAGCAGTGATGAGCTTGACTCACATGAAAAGCCTGAGGAAAACTGAGGGCAACTAACAGGGAGACATGTAAAAGGAACTCACCTCTACCTGGGGCGCTGGATGGATAGCAAACACTTCAAAGCACCATTAAAATCCATTAAGATCATCACCATTCATGCTCCTTGCTGTGAGCACTCCTGTTGATCTCCCTAAAGATAAACTAAGATGCTAGTGAGTGGGGACGATTTGCCTTCTTGTTGGTGGCAATTAGATTCTCCTTTGATGCTCTAGATGCTTTGGTCAAAAGGACTCAGTCAATTAGCTAGCCAATTTCCTGACACTTTGAACACTACACAGATGTTCTGAGAAAGCTACGTCAAGATCAGAACTCTGGCTCCCAAGGGTGCAGCCTTAGTCATCACTATTTCAAATAAAGTACTAGTCAGAACCTGTAATCATTCATTCCCATCTAGACAGAGAGGGAATACTTCTAGTGACCTACCATAGGGAATACTGTGCTGGGTGCAAAAATGCCCTAATTGGTTTAAGTGCAAACATTCATATGCATAAAATGTTTGCTGTGCTTGGTACAAATGTTTCTTCTCTGGCTCAATAAGCAGCTGGAAGACATCTTTAGTTACACTGAAGTTACAACTTTCAACCCAACAAAGTGATTTCCCAAGTGGTCTTTTAATGCCTGTTTTACCAAAAAGCACAATGGCAGAGGACAAGGCAGAGTGGTCACAATCTGAACCTCAAAAGTAGCAGGGCAGCCAACTTCATGACAGCTGAAGACATGTCAGACCCTAGTTGTAGGCAGCAGGAACTGCAAACAGTGCTCCTGTAGTTGCAAAAGAGGCAGAGTTGCTAGACTGAGAATTAAAGCGACAGAACTGTCTCAGTGATGAACAGGAACTGTCTCAGGGATGAGAGGAGCAGCTAGAGTTAACTAGGTCACAAGAGAGGCAGAAAAGCAAACTGAGAAGGAAAAGGGGGGCGACAGAAGTAGGCAGAAGGCGTGAGAGGCTACAGAGATGAAGCAGAAGATGGAGAGAAGGCTGTAAAGAACCAGAAAAGAGAATGGGTGGGCTTTAGCTAGTGGAAGAATTCCAGAGCTGTCTCAGACACCCCAGGCCTGGGACACTGGCTACTGTCAGGGGCTAAGCAACCCTGATACCTCTGCCCCGAAGCTGCAATACCACAGGCTGACAAAGGCTGAAAAGACTCAGTTCTCTAGGCTTTCTTGAGGGCTCTAACACTGGTGGAACTGGAGGCCTGCAGGAAAGCTATACTGCCAGAGAAGACCAACTGCTGCTCCTTTCCCCGCCCACTGTCACCACCCACTGTCACCACCCACTGTCACCACCCACTGTCACCACCCACTGTCCCCACCCACTGTCCCCACCCACTGTCACCACCCACTGTCACCACCGACTGTCACCACCCACTGTCACCACCCACTGTCACCACCCACTGTCACCACCCACTGTCACCACCGACTGTCACCACCCACTGTCACCACCCACTGTCACCACCGACTGCTGTCAACCACCAAAGCTGCCAAAGATAGACACTGAAAGACCTGCTCATTGGCGCGGGATTCCAGCAGAGAAATAGGACCCTCAGGGAGCTGGCTGATAAACTTATCGATAGCTATAGATAACAACAGAGTGTGGGGATGGGTGAACTTTCCCAAATTAACTTAGGAAACGAACCTTATAAAGCTGGAACTGAGCTGGTTCTGCCTCAGTAAGATATAATGAGGCTCCTCTTCCACACAGTCCTGATAGCCCTGATATGATACACTACTGAGTGTCATACTGTATAATGGCGGCCATCAGGCCCAAAACTATGGAAGTGATGATGCTTTATCTGACAAAAAAAAAGACAGTCTAGATATGATTAAGAATTTTGAAATAAACTGGACAGTGGTGGTGCACGCCTTTAATCCCAGCACTTGGGAGGCAGAGGCAGGCATTGGATTTCTGAGTTGGAGGTCAGCCTGGTCTACAGAGTGAGTTCCAGAACAGCCTGGACTATGCAGAGAAACCCTGTCTCGAAAAACAACAACAAAAAAAGAATTTTGAAATGGAGAGATTATTCTGTGATATCCAATGGTCCTTCTTGTGATCACCTTTCAAACAGGGAGCCTTATAACCATTCATTGGGAATCAAAGCCCGAGGGATATGGAGTCACTCTTCTGTAAGTCCAAGATCAGACATCTTCACACAGACATATATGCAGGCAAAACACCAATGCACATAAAATAACAAAACACCAAAGCACATAAAATAAAAATAAATAAATAAATAAGTAGCTTTAAAAATATTCTTTTCCAAGTGATCACTTCCATTCCACTGATTCATAGGAAAGTTAGAGACTCAATCTAGGCATGGCGGTACATGTTTGTAATCCCAGCATTGAAAAGGCTGAGGCACACAATGAGTTCCATTACATACACGCACACACACACATACATACACACACACACACACACACACACACACACACACACACACACACACCACAAAAAGGGAAAAGGAGGAACCTTCCCAATGATCTTCAATGCATCTATTTTTCAATAGTTAATAAACATTGTATACTTTTACAAATTGCAAATTTGTAAATATTATAAAATAGTAAATATTTGGAAGTATTCTCTAGTCAAAAATAATATCCATTCTTTCCTTAGCCACCCCCCCCCCACACACACACACACCATGTTGAAAGTAAGCATGCACTTTCTGTAACTTGACCTGCAGAGATCTGGAGTTAACCTAACTGGGACAGCAAGGAAATGAAGACAGGACAGATAAGCAATCACACCAATAGAAAAGCTGGTATCAGGCGGACTATGTATTCTGATGACAGTGCATCAGCAGTCACAGAATTCAGCATAGTTATTTTATGTTCCTTAGCAAGGAGGCAAGTTTATTGTACACAGCTGAGCAAGGAGAAGACAGTTTTAGCTAATCTTAGAAGGTGGTTTCCGTAGGGAATCAGCTCAGGTTATAGTTATCTGGGAGGAGGAAGCTATGGTTGATAGTTTCTGCATACACTGTTTTTAGCTAAACCTCAATCCTTCATAACATCCACATTTGAACCAGAGAAAACATTTGCCATTCTTCTGAGCCTGACTAAAGGAAAGTTGTTTTTCTGTCCCCATGTGTCTGAGATATCAGAGTTCTTGACATGGCTGTGGTCAAGTAAATAATATGCATTCACCAAGGACTCCATTTGTTCCCTACATTCACGAAAGCAAGCATGTGAACACGCCATGCCTTCTTTCTCTCTTCCCACTTCAACTAAGACAATTAATCGCCAACTTCAATAATTTCTCCAATCACTACTGTAATGATCATATGTAATATAGTATGACCAGTTAACATTTTTGACTATTGTCAGAGACTGTGGGTTCTGGTGGTCTAAGCTGACAATATCTTTTACATTACTTTCATCTTTTTACATACCACCAGATAAGCAAAGGTGAGTATGGAGTAGATGTCTATTCATGTCAAGAGACATATATATCTCCCAGAGCTACTGACATCAGTGTAATGACTATTGCCAGCTCTATGCAGGACTGTCCCTGAGATATCTGTTGTTTCTGTCTTTCTTGGTAGCAGACAAAATGGTTCTTGTTGGCAGCCTGGGCCTCGGAGAGTTCAAGAAGTATATGTTAACCAGTGACTTATCTTCCCATTGCATGTGGATAGCATCTAGTCATTTAATGAATTCTGGTGGCCACCTCAAGTGAACACATCACATGTGGATCCAATCATCTTCTAATCTTGGAAGAAAGTTCTTCTGAAGGGCATTCCCATCCCCATTGTGATTACCAAAGCCCATGTCTCATGCAGGCATCATTTTAATAATCTAACTTTCCATTGTCCATCTAACTATTAACCACTGCCCATGAGTTGGGGAAATCCCAAACAGAGGTAGACCTTTTTAAAAAATATATTTATGTGTTTCTCTCTCTCTCTCTCTCTCTCTCTCTCTCTCTCTCTCTCTCTCTCTCTCTCTCGTGTGTGTGTGTGTGTGTGTGTGTGTGTGTGTGTGTGTGTGATGGCAAAGTGTGGAGGTCAGAGGACATCTGGAAGGAGTAATCTCTCTCTGCCATGTATGCCCCAGGAACCAAACTCACGTTGTCAGGCTTACAGCAAGTATCTTTACCATCTAAGCCACCTTACCAGTCCCCAAAACACTGAAACTCTTACTATGGCTTACTTCCTCCATCACTGTAATGAAAACAATAAGTATTCTTGTCCCCTTTAACCAGCTTCTCACCAGTCAATCATAGTGTGACAGTTGTCTACCGACCTTGGAGCCGTCAACCATAAACCAAGCAGTGGATCTGGGCTAATAAAAAACTGTTCATTGGGGGTACTGCTAATATAAAAATCCATAAGCAATTTCAAAATTGGCCCTAAATGTGAAAAGTCCTCTGTGTCCTATGATACATGTTCCCTTGAATTTCCTTGAAGTTAGCATGCTTCCTTATTATTATTAATATCCAGGAATATATTTTTGCTTCTCTGACAAAAATGTCTCTGTAATATTGTAAGAACTTTCTGTTATTTCCACATTATTTTATGTTCCCATCATATAGGCTGTCTTTGTTTTTGTTTTTGTTGGGTTTTTTTTTTTTGGATGTAAATGGAAGGTAGCAGTTGTCTCTCAAATGGTGTATACCATATCATTGCATCTAGGAGACACTTTGGTGTAAAATCCAGAACTTACTACTGATGGTATTAATAGCTGTCACCATTAGCTAGAGTCCAAAGATGCTTCTCAACTCATATCTGCATGAGGGCCACGACATCAGGAAGCACTGAGAACTCTATGAGCTCATTTCCTTTCCATTTTATTCGCTGACAGTTTTATACACATAGAGGATGAATGTTGGTCATTTTCACCCTCCATTGCCTTCTCTCTCTTTCTAAAACCCATCTTCCGAAGGATTCCCAGTCCATGTTCACATCTCTCTGTAAGTGGCCATACGGTTTATGGCTTGCCTGAATAGTACTGGCAGGTTATTTGCTGGAGCCAGAGCAACTGAGATTCAGATAGAGTCATCCTTGTTAGAGTAGACACTCAAAACTGACCTTTCTCCAGGTAGTTTTATGGAAAGAATATACGAATATTCTCAGGTTTGCAATAATATTCTCCAAAGTCCAAACTGAGTAAGTTTTGAAGTTTTTACTTAGTCACCAACAAAAAGCAACTACAACAGCTAACTTTTAGGTGTCTCTGAAATGTCAGTGATGGCTCATATCTAGGATTTTATTATTAGAGCAGAACAATGATCTTTGCTAAATTCATCACTCAGAATTAATGGCAATATGTGCTCCCAGTCTATTTGAGCCATTTTGGCTTACTCTGTACTTCCTGATATTTCCACTCCATCCATATATTATATTAAGCCCAACTTCTTCTAACACAATTAGGAAAAGAAGCTAATAAATTCAGACAGCCCCATAGAAAGAAAAGGAAAATGGAAAATATTCAATAAATTGCAGTCAACTCTTATCTGAGATGAAGAGGGGTAGAAGCACGCCCATTAGCAAACATTTTTGCATTGTTTAAACTGTATCAGAAACTGTTGGTGCCATAGACGGCACAAATTTATTTTGAGCACCAATATTCTACTGTGAGCCTCTGGAATTCATGTGCATTTTCCAGGAGTTACACAGGACTACTATACAGAGAAATCTTGATGATGATTGGACACTAGCTTCCAACTCCGCCAATAACTAAATTAGCGTCAAGATTGGACACTAGCTTCCAACTCCACCAATAACTAAATTAGCGACTCCTCTGTCTGAGTGTAAACTATGTAATTTTGGGAATCTACAGGTTTCCATGCACAATGTCCAGGTAATACCAGCTGAACAATAAATTTACATGCCTTCTGTTTAACAGTAGCAAGTAAGGTAAGCTAGACATACTATCCATTCTGAGAATGCATTCAGATAAAGCAGAAACTTCACAAACGGTCTGCTTGCACCCATTTTCATCATAATGTTGACCTAAACCATATCAAAAATTGCACCCCTAAATATTCCAATCTAATTGGAGGCCCCTCAATGAACTCTACAAAAGCTTCTGGAATCACAGCACAAGGAGTCTCTTAGCAAAGAGTGGTGCAGAAATTTCTTCCTACCCACGGACTATTTTGTAGCATATGACTTTGCTCCCAGGCAAAGGATGAACTAGAAAACCCTCATGCCTCATAGATTCTTCATCATCTTTAATTTGCTAGACTTTCACACACCCCCAAAATTAGAAGACACATTTCTCACTACCTTTTCTTTCAATGTTTTTTTTCAATTCCTTCATACTATGGAAGGACAGATTTGTCTGGAGATCTTAAAATTTGAGGATCATCAAACTTCCAAATGAGTCCCGTCAGCCTTTCCTAGCACTACATTTAGATTTCAAGTGCTTCAAGCCATCAACATGGGCTTCATTCACATGATCTCTAAATCACCGACTAAATATATCCACCTTACAGTGATTAGTCCCTTCAAACTTCCCCCTCTGTCTTTTAATCATTATTTTTGCAAGTTACTAATTCTCTTTGGATATAGAGACCAGTAAAAAGAAATGACACAATGTACCTAATAAGATTTTCACTGCATTCTTTGATATTGTAAAAGTAACATTAGATGAAATGTTCACACAGAGAGTACTTGGTTTGGGAACACAGTAAGATACACTGACCATCATAAAATAAGCCTAGCATGCCTCACACATACATTGTGTCTATAAATACATTTATGGAGGAAAAGAGAATCCCCATCTCACAACATTTAGACCACCCAGTAATCTGTATTATCTGTCTATCTGTGCCATGTATGACTATTTATTATATTTGTGTCCTATATCAACTTAAATTTGCCCTTCCACTTTTCAATATTCAAAACCAAAGTTACTTAACTTCCAGTTGGTCAGAGGGACAGCCCATTTTAGTAGCTATTCCTCTAGGATTCAATAAAGTCAATCCATGAATTAAATCAGCTCTTTATACAATCTCCCGTTATTGGATCATTTTTCCCTATTAGCTTCTGCCACCATCTAGACAAGCTTTGTGGTGAATAAAGGTTGTAGAGCATCTGCCTGTTGCCTGAGAATTACTCATCCATTTGGCAGTAGCCTAGGGAGTAGGAGCTGAACCTCCAGCTGGTAGAATCTAAGCCTAGTGCTATAGGAAGATCCACACCAGCATTCTTCCTCTTCTTTTTTTTATTATTATTAGATATTTTCTTCATTTACATTTCAAATGCTATCCCCAAAGCCCCTATACCCTTCCCCCACCCTGCTCCCCAACCCACCCACTCCCACTTCCTGGCCCTGGCATTTCCCTATACTGGGGCATAGAATCCTCACAAGACCAAGGGCCTCTCCTCCCATTGATGGCCTAGTAGGCCATCCTCTGCTACAGATGCAGCTAGAACCACAAGTCCCACCATTATCACTGAGTAAAGTGTTATTCAGTTTCTACATGTATGTTGGCTTTCTATTATTTATGTTGTTATTGAAGATCAGCCTTAGTCTGTGATGATCTGATAGGATGCATGGGATAATTTCAATATTTTTGTATCTGTTGAGGCCTGTTTTGTGACCAATTATATGGTCAATTTTAGAGAAGGTACCTTGAGGTGCTGACAAAAAGGTATATCCTTTTGTTTTAGGATAAATCCATTTGGTTCATAACTTCTGTTAGTTTCACTGTGTCCCTGTTTAGTTTCTGTTTCTAGGATCTGTCCATTGATGAGAGTGGGGTGTTGAAGTCTCCCGCTATTATTGTGTGTGGTACAATGTGTGCTTTGAGCTTTATTAAAGTTTCTTTAATGAATGTGGATGCTCTTGCATTTGGAGCATAGATGTTCAGAATTGAAAGTTGGTAGATTTTATACTTTGATGAATATGAAGTGCCCCTCCTTGTCTTTTTTTTTTTTTTTTATAACTTTGGGTTGAAAGTCCTCAAAAATACATGACTTTGAAAGTTTGTATAGAAAAGGAAGAAATAATAAGGAATAGTTAGTTAGGTGTCAAACCCAAAGGCAGTTCCAAAAAACTAGAATAAACAAACGTGTGAAGATTGACCACCAAAAGAAGAGCGACCAGCAGGGCATAGGAAGGAGAACTGGACTCCAGCTGCAGGTGATATCAGTGAGAAGAAGTTACCTGGTAGCTAAGAAACTGGAAATTTTCTGAGGGAAAAATATGTTCCTTACACAGCTGACAGGAAGAAAAAAAAACAGAACATCTCATTTTCCTTGTATTTTAAGAGAAATTGAATCATGATTAAGCCATTTACAAATGGATGTTTTGTTCTGTAATTCTTTGAAGTGATTTTAGTCAATTTTGAAGGGAAACTACTGTCCTGACATTTTGAAAATTCTACAAAGCTTAAAAAGTTGTTAAGCACTTCCCACCTTAAACCACGAGGCTAGTATAACAGACAGAAGAAGGAAGTAAGCAACATTAGGATGAAATGGGCGACCTGTTCTTTATGAAATGAAGCATGAATAGGTACGATGCTAACATGCTAAGTACAGCAATAGTATATGTTTTTATAAAAACTAATTTATTATGGGCCCGTGAGATGGTTCAGGGAGTTAGGGAGCTTGCCAACAAGTCTGATGAACTGAGTTTGATTGATGGAACCCATGTGGTAAGAGAGACTCAACTACTACAAGTTGTACTTTAACCTCCACACGGATGTTCTGCTGCCCCTTCCCGGCACACACATACATATACACATAATAAACATAAAAGTACATTATGAACACATTAGATTTATTGCAGTTAAACATAAGAAATTTTAGAAGTAATCACGGACATAAAATATATAATATTTAAATTTAGAAGGAACTTGGAGGGATTGGAGAAGGGAAAAATTATTGATCAAAATAGAGTATATGAAAAATATAAATTAAAAATTAGATTTAAAACATCATGTGGCAGTCTTAATAGCTACAGAGAAAAACTTACTTAACATTAACTTGCTTAACTACAAACACATAATTAAGAAGAAAGGGGAACTCTCTCATTGTAATAAAGATCTGCTTTTAATAGAATTTTTAAATCATATTTAATAATTAAATCTGTGAAAACTAGGAGCGCTATCACTTTTATTTTCAATACAATTGTACTTTATAAATATACACTGTCACACAGAGAAAGTTAAAATAAAATAAGAAAGAAATGATGTTGGAACTGTTGAGAGAGAAAGAGAGATACGTAGACAGAGAGACTCTAAAGAATCAACAAAGGTTGAAGAAGGAGGAGAGAAAGGGTGTGTCTTGTGGATATGGGGGAAAGAAGACTCCATGCAAACAGAAAAGCAAGCACAAGACGCTTGAGTTCTGAACATGTGTCACATCTTAATACAGTCAGATCATCGTGAGCAAGGGTTCGAGGATCAGGAGTGTGGCTCCAAGAATTCACAAAAAGTGAGATCATTTGTTCTTGTAAAATGTGAAAAGACTAGCTTTTCCTCCAGTGTGCTGCAGAACCACTGAATGGGTGACCTGATTTGAATTCTTAATAGGCTCTGCTGGTGGCAGTTAAAACACAAGACTCCAGTGGTTAGAGCACAGGAGCAGGAACCTCAGTGAGAAGCCTGTTTCCCTCCCACTCCTGCAAACCCCTGGCCTCTTATCCCTTCATTATCATTTCTGCACTTAGATGTGGCATGCAATTGAGAACTGAGCCAGGGGAAACCAAGGAATAAGACAGTAACTGGTGTGTCTGAAGACAGTGACGGTGTACTCATATACATAAAACAAATAAATAGATCTTTTTTTAAATAGTTGGAAATGTACTTTAGAAGGTTATGTGTTAAAAGAATATGTCTCCAACTTGGTGGTAGTATCTTGACAGACTATGAAACTCTAGGAGGTGTGACCTACCTCTAGGAAGTATGTCCATTGGCCTGTCTTTAGGGTTACACACCTTTTCTTTCCCCTTTTCTATCTCTGTCTGCTCTCTCCTTGCCATAAAATAGACAACTCTGTCTTACCACGTGCTTCATCGTAATACTCAAGCTCATCATAGCCCTGAAACAGCAGAGCCGGTTGACTATGGATCAAAACTTTTAAAGCAGTGAGCTGAAATACATTCTCTCTCATTTAATTTTTCTTTCAAACATTTGCTCATCAGTGAAACTGTGATGAACACAGTGGTAAGGGCAACAATGACATGTGTGTAGCTTTAACATTAGCACAGTCCTCTATCATCTGCAAACCAGGAGGGAAGACGGGGATTCTAGGAAGCAGCTGGAAAATAGTAAATGTGAAGAATTGTTTTCAGATAGCTCATAGGTCAGGCATCACAGAAGGCAGTATGGTGATTAATGGTGTAAGCTACCCAGAGCTTAAGTCCTGGCCTGTCAAAGAAAGATGCTAACACACCCATGTCTTAGACAGGTAGTCATCTAAAGAGATGGCATACATAAAAAACTTGCTTAGTATGAGTCAAATTTGATAGAAGTTGTCTCTTTACACTATTATGACTTATATCCATATTATTTGGTCACCTTGATATTCTTTCTGTGCCATGAATCTGTTCTTATTAGATTCTGGATGTTGAAGGTAGTAATAGTAATTATGAAAATGTTGGTCTTCAGAATGACTTTAAGTGTTTCCAAGATGCACACGAAGTATCTGGAATATAATACATGCCCAACTAATGGCACTTATTACAAACAAGACTATTGCTAAGCCCTCTAAATACACTGGAGTCATAAAATCCAACAGAGTGTGTCCAGGCTGTATTCACCAATGTCAGCACCCCTCTCCCAGTCCATAGAAAAGTAGAATAAAAGTGCAGGTAGGTAGGTGTGTCTCACAACAAATACTTATTCATTTTAAGCCATTAGCACAGCAGCCTAGCTCTTCCTACAGCCATCAGTATGCAGTGCTTATAATGCCAGAGACTCACTACAGATGTTCCTTGTGTTCATCAGTGCAAGGTGCCTGAAAATGGAGTTTTAATGCCTTATAGAATTTAGCCTCAGGGAATCAGAAATTGTCTGGGCTTGGTTCCCTGAAAGCACTATTGCATTCAAATAGACTCCCTGTTCTGCATTGCCTCAGAGTTCAATTAAATGATTCTTTTAAAAAGTTCGTTGTACACAGGAGAGTGACGACACCCTGAAGTCACCTTCCAGTTAGGTGTGTACTGTAACTTACTCTTATTAGCCCATTCTGTCAACCCCAGAAAACCTGCTGCAATCATGGAAACTTCAGCAATCAAGTTCTGGGATGTAACCCGCAGTGTCATTATCTGGTTGAGGGTTAATTTAATACAGTGTGTATGAAAAAGAAAAAAAAAAAAAAACAGAGAAAGAACTTCAGAATAGAAGCTAGGAACAAAAATTCTAGTTATGGCTGAGTTATATTAATTCAATTCTGTGTTGACAGCTTTTCTTCAAGACTACAAATGCCAACCCAGATCCTAGGTTTCTTTTTCTGTCCAATGAAAGACTTCCAGAATCTGTCTAAATGTCAGACTCCCAGAGATGACCACTAAGCTTTAGTGACTACTTTAGTAACTATGTTGAGTGAAGAGCATGGTGTTTACAAGTTAGAAATCCATTCATTCATTCATTCATTCATTCACTTACTTATTCTTAGTTTTGCTTGCAATATTTCTACCCTCCAAACACATATATTTAAAACTGAAATACCAGGGCAAATGCAAGGTAGGCAGTGGCTTAATGGAAGATGTTTAGATCACTAGGCCACACCATCATGAACTGATAATTGGGTGTTGGAAAAGGGACTGTGCTTGTAAGACCAGTCCCTTGTGATTGCTCTGGCTCTCTGCCATGAGAAAGGACATCAAGAAGACCTTTGCCAACTGCCACCACCTTAGTTCAGAACTGAAAGAAATAATCTTCTGTTGATTATGAATCCCTCAGTCTGTGATATTGTTATAGTAGTATAGAACAGACCAATACTCACATGCATGTGGTGCATATCTTCTTCAGCTATTTTTCATAATCATATGAATATATGTATGTGTGTGCTTATATATATATTTATCAAAATTTGTCAGAGACATTTATCTTTCAAGATACTTATTCCTTCCCCCAAAAAGTACTAACATACACACAGACACACACACAGACACAGAGAGACAGAGAGAGAGAGAGAGAGAGAGAGAGAGAGAGAGAGAGAGGTTTTTATTCCTTAAAGTTATTCTCTTCTAACACATTGAACTCTGATCTATAAAGGCTAACCAGTAAGTTTGTATAACATGTTCACTTAGAATGAGTCTCTCTCTGTGTCCCTCTCAGTCTCTCTCTCTCTCTCTCTCTCTCTCTCTCTCTTTCTCTCTCCCTCTCTTTCTCTCTCCCTCTCTGTCTCTCTCTGACTCTCTGTCTCTCTCTATTGTGTGTGGCTCTGTGTGTGTGTTTGTGTGTATATATTTCTTGATGTGCATATGCATTTGTGTATGTGTGGTTTATACACACATGTGGGGGGTATGTAAGGAGACAGAGGAGAGTATAGGATATACTTTATACATCTTGCCTTATTCCTTTGAGACAGTGTCTCTCCCTGACCTGAAGTTTTTTTCCAAGCTTAACTGACAGCTAGATAGCCCCAAAGACCATTTTCTCTCCACCCACTTCCATTCTGGAGTTACCAATTAGCACAGAATCATATCTGGCCTGCTACATGTGTGCAGGGATCTGAACCCAGGTCTTCATGCTTGTGAGGCAATCATTACCCCTTAAGCCAGTGGGGTTCAACCTGTGATTGCAACCTCATTGAGGATCAAATGACCCTTTCACAGGGGTTGCATGTCAGATATCTTACCTATCAGATATTTACATTATGATCAGTAACAGCAGCAAGATTACAGTTATGAAGTAGCCACAAAAATAATTTTATGGTTGGGAGTCACCACAACATGAGGAACAGTATTAAGAAGGTTGTATTGAGAAGGTTGTATTGAGAAGGTTGTATTGAGAAGGTTGTATTGAGAAGGTTGTATTGAGAAGGTTGTATTGAGAAGGTTGTATTGAGAAGGTTGTATTGAGAAGGTTGTATTGAGAAGGTTGAGAACCACTACCATAAGCCATCTCTCCAGTCCCCCACCTGTAGATTCTTTATGAAAAGAGTCTACATCACCACCTTAATATTCATCCCAAAGGGCCATAATATGTTGGAAAGGAGAGTATGTTAAGAAATTATTTAGATAAGGAATAAATGAAGAGATAAACAAAAATATCATGGGCTATCTAGTAGATGGAATCATCCAATTGCCAATCAACTTGACTCTTTATATTGATCAACGACAACCTATCTCCTAAGCTTTTAGATGTATATAGTTTCAAAAAGATTCTTGGGAAATATTGGGACAACAATCTCCCTTTACAGGTAAAGAGTCCCAGCTTGGTGTCTTCACTTCTTCATATCCACCAAACTGTATCTATTTCTTTTCTACCTGTGGTAAAGGGAATTCAAAGGTAGTGATTCAAAGAATCCAAAGAATGATGATCCATATTTTTATGATGCTTTATTACCAACTGAATGTTACCTCACACAGACTGAGTCTATTTAACCACACTGTGGAAACCAATTGGCCAAAGAGGTAGAGCAGTGACAGAAAATGACCTTCTCTAGGAGAGTGAGCTACTGAATGATGGACCAACTCCTCAAAGAATGGTCTTGCCAGGAGACTGGTTTGGGGCTGAGAGAGGAGATGAGTGATCTCAGTATGATGGAAATGATCTCATAGGTAAGGATTTGTAGCCAAATGACACATATACGATCCTAATCACCTAGTCACAAGGTGTTTTCCAGGTCTGTAAATCTCTGGAACACAGATCAGTTCCTCCTAAGGCTGTCTTGTCACTGATGGCTTCTGGCATATTGCTAGGTGTAAATGTCACAGGACTTCTTTTTTTATGCATTACATAGTACAAACATATTTTTATTGAATTCTCAAAAGCAAAGGACTGCAGAACAAATATAGCTACTCTTCAGAATGCAGTCAGTGGCAGCCAGTAAACATGGTTGGGTCATCCCTATGGAAGTATAGGGGCATGGAATCAGGCATGAAAGGCACACACAGGTGACTGCTCCAGAGTTTCAAAGCACTGACCCTGCAAAGTGTTATCTTGCGTGCATTGTGAATTTCTCTCATATGCGCAATGGCAGTGCTGTTGATGTGCTTCTCAGGTCAACCCAATGGATGAATTAAATCCCAAGGAGAATACTTGGAGATTTTGAGGGTGACAAAAGTATACTAAGGTTTGGTTTTTTTTTTTTTTGGTTTTTTCTTCTTGTTTTTTTTTTTTTTTTTTTTTTTTTTTTTTTTTTTTTTTTTTTTTTTTTTTTTTTTCCCTTAAAAGCATCTTGCTCTGCCAAGAATGCACAGCTGCAGTGCTGGAGCCCCACTGTCTAAGGTCTATTCTCTCCTGTTGTGAATCCCTTCTGGGAACAAGGGGGTGGATACAACTGCTACATTAAATGCATGAAGGATGAAAGAATGAACAATGGAGGTGTGGAAACAGAAACATCAAGCTGAAGCCAGGGCACACAGGAATGCTCCGGGAAAGACTGTGGAGGAAGGGGAGAGAGAGCAAGAGGGCCTTTCTAGCAGAAGAGGCAGAGAAAGGAAAGGCATGAGGTGGGCTCTGAAGTGAGAGGAGAGGATACCGACTGAGGACGATGCTGGTCTATAATAAAGAGGCCATGCAGCATGGAGAGAACACAAGAGGTGAAGATCCCAACTGAGGACGATGCAGGTCTGTAATAGAGAGGCTGTACAGCATGGAGGGAATACAAGAAGCCTCTGCTGTGAGCTGCTGTTTATTTTACTTTCAGCTCTGTTGTAATTGGTTTATGATTCTTGGAAACTCACGCAGCCTCTCATTTTTCTAAAGTGTAGGAAAGGAATGCTAGCACTTGCAAGAATGTTAATAGAAATAAATATGTCAACAAATTCTGTAAAATTATGCTACGAAGCAATGTAATCATGAGTCTCTAAGTGTGAAGAGAAAAAGTGAGGGCAGCCTGGATAGAGTCTAGAAGACTGTATTGGCTTCCTGGAGATGATGATGACCTTGTTCAGAGAGATGACAGTGAGAGGAAGATTGAGGAAAAAGGAGGTGCAGACACCCTGTCTTAGTTTGATTCCTAGTGTGATAAACTCCATGACCAAAGTCAACTTGGGGAGGAAATGGTTTGTTTGATTTTACATCTTGTAGTCAGTCACCATTCATGGAAGTCAGGGTAGGAGCCTGGAGGCAGCAATTGAAGCAGAGACCATGGAGGAACATTGCCTATGGATGGGTCACAGGACTTCTTGATTGTCATGAAACTCACAGTAGAAGTAAAAAAAAATGTAAATATTATTGTGGCAAGAAGGGACACGTGAGATTGACTAGGGGTCAGACATGACATCTAATCTTAGTGCTCAACGTCATAAACACCAACTCTCATGTAATTAAAATTTCTTTCCAGAGCCAACAAAATGGTTCAGCAGGTAAAGATGCTTTGCCTCACCAGCCTGGTGACCTGAGTTCAGTGCCCAGGACTTCTGTAGAAGTGGAAGATGAAAACTTACCCCACAGCGATCCTCTGGCCTCATATGCAGGCTATAACGTATGCACAGCCTTCACACTTGCTCTTACAATATCCTTTTTCTTCCTCTGCTGAACACTCACAAACTTCTGACAATTTTTTTGAAGATTACAATGGATACTATTTGTTGATGATGGAGTGAACTCTTAAATTGTTTGAAGGGCTTTAAACATGCTTTTTTATAGCACTTGCCTAACATGGGTGCACTAGCCCATGCCACATTAGCTGTCATGTAAATGTTGCTTGGTATTCATACCATATACATTCTTTGTTCTATTCCGGGTTAAACATGAATCCAGAAAGTATAAAGGTCATGAGGCATCAAAACAAGGTCACCTTTCTTCCACAATTTTCCCAGGAAAGGTTTTCAATGTTTCATTTGTAAAGTAAAGTCTCAATATTGTCTTCTGGTGGGATTTGTTTGACTTCTGTAGCTCTCATCATAGTTATAAGGTCATAGAAATACATGTAAAAAGAACCCCCCCCCAAAGACCACTGAGGCCTACCCAGGACAAGATTGGAGGGCAAGCCAGCTGGGCAGCTGACCCAAGCAAAAATTAATAAATATCATTAGAACATCATTGGAGATAAAATTAAATGGAAGACCCATAATTTCAAGAAGTACTCTCAGACAAACAATGGAGTTGGGAAGTTTCCTTAGAGCTACTTGGGATGGAATTTGAATTCCAAGAAACCTGAAGAGACAGCATCACAGAGCATAGTGAAATACAGGTTCTTATTTTATCATGTGTGCTGCTACTGCTTTGACCAGAGCTGACCATAGACAGACTGAGTTGAAGCTACCAAAGAGACCCTTCTTCTCTCTGCCTCCCTCTATATAAATAGCAAATTGCTTGTTGAAGGGTAGTATTTTGAAGAGGTTTCAATTGTTGGTCTACCTGTGAGATGTGTGTCCTCGGGGAAACATTCGTCAGACTAAAAATCTCAATATATTAGTAACTGAATGGCTGAGTGCATCACGTCCTTGAGTGGCTCAGAAAGTTATAAGAATGCTTCCTGGCTACATGTGCAGATTCCCAAGTCTATCAGTAAATGTAATATCGAACAAATTCTCTGACTGAGAAACAGGTTGGTGACCTCAGAAACTCTAGTACTAAACTCTAAGCACTATGTGAAAATCTACATAGTGATAAGTGGTCCAAAGAGAGATGATAGGCAGGGAATAGATAAATAATAGACAATAGATATATGATAGATAGAAAGACATATAAATAGACAGAAGAACTGGTAGAGGATGGCAAACCAAAAAAATATCCTGAGAAACTGACTGCGACAGTACATCTCAAATAGCTAACGATGTCCTTCCAACAATGAATAGTGATTAATCTACATGAATTCAATGCAATCCATGATGTTTTCTGGATCATTTATTCACCATATCTACAAGGTTGCTCACCAGAAATCAATCTAACTGGGTAATATTTTTACAAAGCATTTTCAACTGTGTGGGTTTTTCCCCTGCCCTTTGAAAATGATGAAACCCTAATTAGGTATATGATGAATTTTTAAGTCTTCTGATAATTGTTAATTCTATCCCTCGACCCAGTTATTTCACTAGAGGACAATAAATTCTCACCACATTAAATCAAAGAAATATCTTAGATGATTCAAGAGTGAATGTCAAATTCTACAATGCTCCATCTTACTCAAACCCCTCCATTTTGTTTTCTCAGGGGTGTAGGGCAGCCTACATGCAATTTAATTTTTTGATTGCTATAATAATATTAACTTATATCTTGTCACATTCATTTCTCTCCAGCTGTGTGGATAAATGTTCTCTTTTTGTATTTAAGGGAATCTCATTTGAAGATTCCTAAATCCTTTGCAGAAGCAAAAGAGAAAAATAGATAAATATATTTTTACCCACCACTAATATTAATATTTGTTCTTCTCTTTGGAACTTTACCATTCCAAATATACCATCATTGAGAAATTTTGACACTTCAAGACTTTTAATCACCACATTCATTGACTCAATGATGAATCCATGTTTGACACTTGAATACGGTAGAGAATCCTTGAGTGTTCAGATGAGTCACAAGTTGGAGATTTCACTGGGAACTTTAGGATAAATAACAAGTCTAAGTCTCATGTTCACAAACAAATATGAAATAATATTTAGATATTTTATTTCTAAGACAGATTTTTCCCTTTTGTAGACTTCTGACATCTATGTAATCTATCATGACTACTTTCTAGCCCCCATCACCCTCTCTCACCCCTTCTTCTCCCTGACTCACCCCACCCTTGCTCTTGTGTTCATTTTGGGTGGTCAACTCTTGTTCAGGTAGCTGCAGTTTCTGTATGGTTGTGTCTATAGCAGTTATTCCATCAGAATAATCTCAGAAGGCAGAGATGCCACTCCTCCTCACCCACCAGTCCTTACATCATGGCACCAATTCTTCCACAATATTACCTAGGCCCTGGAAAAGAGGTGATATGGATGTCCCCTTTAGGGGCCAAGTACTCAGCCTAAGACATAACTCTTAACAAAAATAATAGAAATGATGCAGTCATAGATCTTATTTTCTTATTGTTCTATCATGACTCTATTAACCAATGTTAAAATATGGCTTTCTTTTCCAGATGAGAGGAAATCAGGATTGTTAATGCAGTCGCAATAGACTAATGAGAAAATGCGAAGTGTTTTTCTCAGACATCACAAGCAGAGATCATTATCTTGAGACAAACACAATTTGTCCAGTGCATTCTCTGTGTCACTTCCAGAGTAAGAAAAGATTGACTCTTAAGATCCAAAGAGGGCATTTAGAATTCAGTTCATGTGCACACAACAAGGGAAGACTTAGAAATACACTAAATCAGTTTCCAGGCCATGTTCTGTGAAGTACTGCAATTCTGGAGGAGAGTAATAGAGGTTCTCTGAAGAGACAAGGTTTCCCTGACCCAATAAATTTGGAAAAATTCAGGAATAATGTCATTATTCATGAGAGACAAAATATTACCCTGTTAGGGTTTGCAAAATCCTTCAGTCAAGAAGTTGGTTTCATATCATTCTGCCTGATTTTTCCTAAAAATTTGTTTTACGAAGAAAGGCTACTTTTAAGGAATCCCTAAAAAACAGTCCACACTCAAGTCTACGCACCTACCATGTCAAGTAGTTTTACCCTTTTGCTGAATGAGTTGAGTTAAAAATGATGGGGCATTTTGGAAGGTGTGTCTTTCATGTGTGTAACAGTCTGGGTAGCATGAGTTCTGCCCTCCCTAGAATAGCCATGGTCATATTACATAGTTGAGCTGGTACAACCATTCTGCTAGTCAATTCAAGATGCGGCATAAACATACCATAAACTTCAAGCAACAGAGTTTTAAACAGCAGGTATATCTTCTGCAAATTTCTAAAAGCTGAGCAGCCCAAGATCAGAGTGACCACAGATTTACTGTCTGGGTGGGTACATTTCCAAGTCACACACAATGCCTTCCATCTGTCTTCTTATACATTTGTGGGAAAGAATGCTAATCTCCCCAGCTTCTTCTGAAGTCACCTGTCCATTTGGGAAGTCTCTCCACTTTCAAGGCTAAAGTGCCTCCCAGAGACTCTAACTCTTAATACACAACAAGGAGGTCTAGACTTTAATAAATAGGTCAGGAGACACAAATATTCCATTGATAGAACACAAGGAACCTACTATAATTTACAGATAAGAATTCTGGGAAATAAAGAAGAGATGTGTATCTGCCTAAAGTCACATACTTATGGTGCTTTTAAGCTGGATTTTAAGTCTATGTGTATGTGGTTTCAAAGACCTTGCTTTTAACCTCTGAAGAGTGCAGGTAGGAATTTTAAAAGGCCCTCTCCAGGAGGGATCTGCATATATAACCCTATTTCCTGGTGGTTATAAGGAGCTACAGTAAGGGCTATGAGCGGAAAGTACTGATTATCTCTGAAAGGTTGTGGGAAGCAGAATGATAGTGGCCACTCCCCAGCCCCCATCTGCTGACTTATTTACTTAGTGTTCACTGATCTTACCATTCCCTTTCAAAACTTCTGCCTTTCTATCCACACATTAACTTCTTTATACAGTCAGCGCTATATCCCTTTGACTTCCAGTAACTTCATTCATTCAACACAGTTCAAACATCAGTATTTCCTCTGTGGAGCTCTTCCTAATAGATTTCTTCCTGCTTTAGATTACTCTGTCCCTACTCTGAGCTGTCAAAGCACACACGGCATCTAAAACATTACACAGGTCCAGCCATAGAGTGACTATTTTTTATATGTGTCTTCCATTTTCTCCTAAATTCACGTCATCTATACCTCCCTATGTCCTGGCCTCAGACATAGGTTTGACAGGTTGAAAGAAAATTCATAAATATCTCCAGAACATAGGCACTCATTTCTGAGCCCATGATTAAATAGTTTTGATTATTGTGTGCTTATCTAATCTGTCAGCATCTTAGAGTTAAAAAATATACTAGGACAATGGAAACTATGGCATCTACAAGGGTGACAGGTGACACTAGAAAAGATTCCAAGTAATGGGGACACAGAGCTTGACCTGGCCATCCCCTGTAGCCAGGCAACCCAGCCACAGATCCTCAGACCTACAGTGTGTCAGGCCTGCAGGATGTACTGGGACCAAAGCCTAGCATAATCTTCATCCAAGAGACCAGAGAGAAAATCCATTGGGCAACAAACTGGAGCAGATGCAGAGTCCTACAGCCAATTATTAGGCAGGGCTCAAGGTGTGTTATGGAGGAGAGGGACAAAGGACAGGAGGAGCCAGAGGGATCAAAGACACCACAAGAACATGGCCCACAATGTCAACTGACTGGGAATCAAGTGGGATCACAAAGATAAGGGAGAATGTGCAACTCTGATCTAGGTCCTCTGCATATATGTTATTGTTGTATAGCTTGGTGGCATATATGTTATTGTTGCATAGCTTGGTGGCATATATATTACTGTTGCATAGCTTGGTGTTCTTGTGATATTTTTAACAGCACAAGAGGGGGGGTTGTCTCTGACTCTTTTACCTGCCTTTGGCACCCTTTTTCTCCTACTGGGTTGCCTTGATGTGAGAATATTTGCTTGGTCTTATTGTAGTGTTAAGTCATATTTGGTTGATGTCACTGGAAGGCCTGCCCTTTTCTGAGGGGAGGTGAAGCAGGAGTAGGTCTGTGATAGGGGAGTTGGGGTGGGAATGGGAAAGAGGGGAGGGAGGGGAAACTGCAGTCAGGATGTAATATGTGGGAGAAGAATAAATAGAAAAGAAAAAAAATGTACTGTAGCCTTATACCTGGCTTACAAGCAGCACTCACTAATCCAGATGTCAGCCTTAGGAGGCTTAGTGTGGGCCATGACTAAGCTGTCCTTGGTTCGGAAACTGGAGAATCGCCCAGCCTCCTTCCCTTCAAATTGTATTGAGAGATTATCAAACTCATGTGGTATGCGTGCCCATTTTCAGGAGACTGTGAAATGGAGAAGGTGACAAGAGAACAGGAACGCCAGGAATGCAGGTGTGCTATCACAGTGACACCTCAGGGCTCTCCTGGCATGTAATTTCCAGGTTCTATGTATCTAAGAGTTGAGCAAGACATAGAAATGCAGTAGTAAATGTGTGGATTTAAGCAAAGTCAAAGTCAAAGCAAAAAGAACACTCAACAGAGCAGGGGCAGACTCAAGTAAACATGTGGCTCAAGAATCTTTCATTTCCTCACCCAGGAGCTTTTCATTATAAAGGGGAAGGTAGGTGGCTCCTGGAAGGGGTGGGCTTTTCTTTGATTGGCATAGGTGATTGACTTCTCTAGATTATATAACATTATGCTAACTACCCATGTGTCATCCCTAGGATTCTCTCTGTCATATCTATATAAATGGAGTCCATATGCACAAGCCCTTAAGGAATTTGTGCATCTCAAGGTCACCTTGAGACAATCTCATTTGTTACGGTGTATGCCCGTCTTTTGCTTCCTCATTATAATTAGATTTTTTTTCCTAATTGTTAGAGGAATTTTATAAAGTCAAAGGATAGTAGAGGCAGTCCAAGGGAACCTTTTTTAAATTGCTATGTCCCTAGAGCATATGACTGTCAGTCTCCCAACATTTGCCCTACCTAACTTTCCCAGGAGGACAGACGAGCAGAAGCTGAACAACCAATACACTAGTAATCAGTTAGTCTTGGCACCCTACCCTTCTCCTGATTCCCACCCTCCCCATCCTCCCCAAATCCTCACTAGGAAAATCATCCATCCACCCAAACCTGAACCTAAAGAATATCTTCAACCTTCAGGGAAAGTCACCTGATTGAGAGCCCCAAGAAATTAGGGCAATATGGCAATATTAACATTTTTTAAACTTGTCAGGCCTGCCTATTTGTCTTGTTCTCAAAAAGGTTTTTTTGTATAATTTTACATTGTAATTTGATATTATCAAAAAGCGAAGCTTAATATCAACATAAAAATAACATTCATATTGCAACCAAGTTTCCCTCACAGCAGCTACTTAAATGCATGACTGAATTCATTTCATTGGAAATATAAGTTCACTTTACATGACAAATCAAAATACACAGTTTATGATAGTCACGGAATAAGATTAGTTACTATACAAAATCATAGCTGTGTGTACTCATTGAGGTTGTTACTGAGCTCTTATGTTTTGCCATCATTTGTGAGAGATGCCTTGAGGTAGAGATACATACAGAACCATACTTACCCTTCAGGACCGCCTATACATTATAAATGACTATTATCCTTTAACTTACAGATTTGAATGTATTTGGTAAGCCATCTAAATAGCATCATTTGGACTTCCAAATGGAAATGAGCTATCTGCCTGAGTTTATCGGTTGAATGGCCCCATAAGTATGCCTGTTACATCTCTATTGTGATAGCCTATAGTCAGTAGATGTGCAGTGATCCCAGAATATGCCTCAAATTGATTAAGAAAACGTAATTGCCACTTACAGCAAAGCAGAGGTCTTTGAAGCCACACAAATTGGTGTGCGACCACCAATTATTCATCATTATATAAACTGTTAAGCTTATGGAGAGGGCAATGTACAAAGCTGGCTGGAACGCTTGGTTCACTGCAAATTCATCAAAATAGAGTTTAATCTAATCCATGCATTCAGGAATGTAAGCATGGACTGGTTTCCCCATTCTGAATTTTATAGTCCTAGAATTATTAGCACATCAATGACACACATTATCTTGTAAACTGGTAAATGAACATGAATGACCTGAACCTCGTGCTTTAAGAAAAACTATATATAGATGCTTTCTATAAAACTGCAGTGTCTCTAAATGAAATAATGACATTTTACAAAAGTACAACTGGACGTCATTACTTAATAGTAAATAAGACAGACTCGACGTCTTAGTTCTTTCGTTATTGCTGTGATTAGGTACATGACCAAGTCAATCTATAGAAGGAAGAATTTATTGGGGGCTTTCAGGTCAGAAGGTGAACACACGAACATGATGGCAGGGATGTCTCTATCACACCTCTCCCCCTCAAAGCTCAGGATCTATAGGGAACGGGGGGGGGGGAAGATTGCAAAAGCCAGAAGTGGTGGATATAGTGAATATAGTGTTCAAAAAAACACTATATTCCAGGCACAGAAGGGCAGACACACGTATGAACACACACGGACTATCATAGCATACACAGACAGGACCTATACAACCACAGGTCAGTCAAAAATCTCAATGTGTGGAGAAGGGGAAGTGGGCATGAAACCCCTCCTATAAGCAAGGAGCTATTTACAACTGATAGTTGCTGGGAGAGGAGAAATCCCTATGATGAAACACCATAACCAAAATTATCTTGAAGAGGAAAGGGTTGACTTAAGCTTCCGTGTCACTGTTTATCAATAAAGGACATCAGGACAGGAACTCAAGCAGGGCAAGAACCTGGTGGCAGGAGCTGCTGCAGATGCCATGAGGATTGTTACTTACTGGCTTGCTCCTCATGGCTTGCTTGGCCTACCTTCTTATAGAAGCTGGGACCACCAGCCCAGGGATGGAACCACCCAGACTGGGCTGGGCTTTCCCTCATCAATCACTAAGAAATGTTTTGAAATGACTCTAGCTTGTGTCAAGTTGACATAAAGCTGGCTGTCGCTGAGTGCCACTGATTATGTTAACCACACTCCATAGCAGGCATTATGCTCAGGTGCAGTCAGCCGACAGAAACTAGAATTGTTATGGTTGTGGCGGTGGTGGTGGTGGTGGTGGTGGTGGTGGTGGTGGTGGTGGTGGTATTTGCTGTTTTAAGAATAGGAGAGAAGATGAAGGGTAGATAGAATGATGGGGCAACCAAGGGCAATTGCAATGATTCCAGGGTTGTGCTACAGATGTGTCTTTGGGACTGAGCTCCACAACTCTGCATTTTAATTGGTTTTGGTTTTCTGGAATGATCCATGAGGATTTGGCTACGCTTCCATCATCAGGCATGATTTCCTTCTAGCCGAACGGCTCTTACGCCCAATTAGAGAGCTGTTTGCTACCACCAAGTAGGTTTACATGCCATAGTTGCACCCTTAGGGCACCATGCCATGCTGATCATTGCTGTGGTTCATAGCAGTCATAGCTGGCAGGCTCTCATGGCATCTTCCTGGTACCACAAAAGCTAGTCCTCATGGAGAAAGAGTCATTCAGGTTAAGTTT
Source organism: Mus minutoides (assembly GCA_902729485.2). Taxonomy (NCBI): domain Eukaryota; kingdom Metazoa; phylum Chordata; class Mammalia; order Rodentia; family Muridae; genus Mus; species Mus minutoides. The sequence continues at coordinate 26,179 of LR751710.1, read as the reverse complement.
TACCTTGGAATCTCTGGTTCCTATGTCTGAAGGGAATACTTTCTTCACTTTAGGAAATTAACCTTCCACCTATTGGGGGCAACCAAAAGCAATGGCAATAGCCTGGGGTGTTTGGGGAGTTTCTTGCCTAACACTGATCAATGGGAACAAAGAAAGTGAGGAGCCATACTCAGAAATCCTCACTGGCCTTAGCATATGCTGACAAGGACAACAACCATAGAGATGCTAAGTTGGATAGTGAAAGCCCACAAGGCCTGAAACCTACCCAAGGAACTACATGCAACTGAGGAATGCTGACATTGGGCGAAGTCTTTCCCAGGGAAGACTTCTGCAACTGTTTATCCAATACCAAATGGCCAGTCCTGAAAACCTGCAGACAAGTAACATTATACACACTGAGTAGGTTGTATTTATGTATTTAGGGATACATTTTTATATAACAACAATTAATGAAAAAAGAGGCCATGAATTTGAAAGAAAGCAAGGAGGGTATATGGAAGGGTTTGGGGAGGTGGGGAGGAAATGAAAGTGGGAAGTGCTACAATTGTGTTACAATATAAAATCATAAAAAAAGATAAAATTAAAAATAAATAAGGTCCATGACATACTTCAGTGCCTCCAGATGATAGCCAGAGACACATAGCAACAAAAGAAAACAAAAGAGGAGGAGAAGGGAGGGGAGAAAGAAGAGGAGACCAAAATAACAATATGAAACTTGTGTGTGTGTGTGTGTGTGTGTGTGTGTGTGTGTGTGTGTGTGTGTGTGTACAGGTCTCTCATTGAACCTGAAATTCACCTATTCTAGTGGATTAGTAAGAAATTAAGCTTCATGAATCCAAAACTCTCTGCCTTACCCTCCCCAGCACTATAGTCACAGGTGTGTTCCACTGCCCCAACTTTTATATGGAAACTGAAGACTAAATTCAGGTCCTCCTGCTTGCAGAGCAAACACATTCCACACTGAGCTGTATCCCTGGTATCTTCTCCTAACAGGGTGCTTACCTCTTCTCTATGTAGACCACCAAACTCAATAGTCACAATCTTCAAGAGATCTTCATGTTCCTACATTACTCCCTATTTTATGTAAAAATTGTTCTTATAATATGTCTTTAGATGGACGTCGAATGTCTGCTAGAATACAATATGGTATGGAGCACAGAACTTCAAAAGTGGCTTTTGAGAGACCTACTGCTTGGAATCTCACTATCTTGATTCATGCTACAAAAAGTCAAGAATCATAGCGGTAGAATATTTGGAATTTGGAGATAGAAAACCTTAGTGAATGTTTTGCCCATGATGGGATCTTGAGCACAAATATAAATATTTTCCAATCTACAAATAGAAATGTCAATGTTACTAATATTGATGGTATATGGGAGATTTCAAGAAAGTTTGCTGTGGTTTTGCCTTTCCTACTTGATTCTCTTCCTTCCTGAGTCCATCCAAAAGTCGATAGACTGACCTGAGTAAGGGAAGTGTTATTGCAACAGGAGAAAATAGGCGAGAAAGCAGTAGATGTAGTCCAGATTTTAAGTAGCATCAGCATATGTATGTGTAGGACATGGCAGTTCAAAAGGAGCAGCAGAGATAATGGGGACCTCCCTGAGATTTCATAATCTGCAACACACATAGCACAAAGTGGTAAGGGACACTGAGATATGGTACAGTAAGGAGATCTCTTCCCAGTGAGGGAAAGGGAAATGCTGTCTAGGACATAGGTCATAGTTTGAATATAAAACATTTCTCTCAGCTCCATGCATTATAATTCTTGCTCTCAATTAGTGGCACTATTTTGTATGGTGGTGGAAACTCAGATCCAGGCTGGAATGGTAGGATCCAGATAAGGCTAGGTTATAAGATGGGAGTTAGTGGGGACGAGACTTTGAAGTTTATATCTGAACTCTAGTTCCTTCAAATCCACCACTGGGTGAAAAACATGATCCTACTTATAATATTCTACCTAACTATGGGATCAGGATCAAAACAGCCAAAGGTTGTGACCTGCAATCTCTGAAACCATACATTAGTATAAATAAGTCCTCCCTGTCGATGATTCTCAGGTCACAGCTTCACAAAAATAACCAATGCGGCATCCATGTCTAAGCAGGATGGACATGTCTATGTCAGAGTTCACTAGCAACAACAGAAGACTGGTAACATATAAAATGATAGTCATTCAAATAAGTTGTTAGTGGATAATGAAGTCAGGATTCTTGCTGCTTTAAAATGGGGAAAGGAAAGGAAAGGAAAGGAAAGGAAAGGAAAGGAAAGGAAAGGAAAGGAAAGGAAAGGAAAGGAAAGGAAAGGAAAGGAAAGGAAAGGAAAGGAAAGGAAAGGAAAGGAGGGGAAAGGGGAAAGGGGGAAGGGGAAAGGGGGAAGGGAAAGGGAAAGGGAAAGGGAAAGGGAAAGGGAAAGGGAACAGGAGACAGGAGAAAGGAGAAAGGGAAAAGGGAAAGGGAAAGGGAAAGGGAAAAGGGAAAAAAGGGAAAAGGGAAAAGGGAAAGGGAAAAGGGAAAAGGGAAAGGAAAAAGGAAAAGGAAAGGAAAAGGAAAAGGAAAAGGAAAAGGAAAAGGAAAAGGGAAAGGAAAGGAAAAGGAAAAGGAAAGAAAGTTACACATCTGGAAAAGGAAGTAACTAAGACAACTCTGGCACTGAGTTAGGGTTGAAAATACTACGAAGAGACATGCTTGTTAGCACAGAGACATGGGTAAATAAATGCCCCAGCTTTGTTCACTAAAGAGCTTTGAGGCAACCACAACTGTACAACAATTTGCATATTTAAAGCTCAAATCCTGGTCTCTAAAATCCATTCTCTATTAAAATCAAACAAGAACCCTCAAAGAAATGACCCATTCCAAAATTATAGAATGAAAAGCAGAAAATCAATCTGGGATATGTTGTGCCAGAAAAACAAAAGGTGCTTAAATAATTATGACAGTTTATTTTTATTTTTATTGGATATTTTCTTCATTTACACTTCTTTTTTTTCCAACTGATCTGACTCAGATTTTTTTAAGATGTTTTCTTTATTTACATTGAAATTTTATCCCCTTTCCTAATTTCCCCTCCAAAAATCCTCCATCCTATCCCCCCCCCATCTCGCCTTGCTCACTAACCCACCCACTCCCGCTTCCCTCTCCTGGCATTCCCCTACACTGGGGCATTAAGCCTTCACAAGACCAAGGGCCTCTCCTCTCACAGATGTCCCACAAAGCCATCCTCTGCTACATATGTAGCTGGAGACGTGGGACCCTCCATGTGAACCCTTTGATTGATGGTTTAGTCCCTGGGAGCTCTGGGGTTATTGGTTTGTTCATAATTTTGTTCCTCCTATGGGGCTGCAAACCCTTTCAGCTCCTTGGGTCCTTTCTCCAGCTTTTCCACTGGGGACCCTGTTCTCAGTCCAATGGATGGCTGTGAGCACCCATTTCTGTATTTATTTGTCAGGCACTGGCAGAGCCTCTCAGGAGAGAGCTATATCAGGCTCCTGTCACTAAGCATTTGTTGGCATATACAATAGTGTTTGAGTTTGGTAACTGTGTATGGGATAGATCCCCAGGTGGGACTGTCACTGAATGGCCTTTCCTTCAGTTTCTGCCCCAAACTTTGTCTCTGTATTTCCTCCAATAGTTTGTTCCCCCTTCTAAGGACTGAAGTATCCACACTGTGATCTTCCTTCTGCTTGAGCTTCATGTGGTCTGTAAATTGTATGTTGGGCATTCCGAACTTCTGGCTAATATCCACTTATCAGTGGGTACATACTGTGTGTGTTCTTTTGTGATTGGGTTACCTCACTCAGGATGATATTTTCAAGTTCTGTCCATTTGCCTGAAAATTTTATGAATTCATTGATTTTAATAGGTGTAAATGTACCACATTTTCTGTATCCATTCCTCTGATGAAGGACATCTGGGTTCTTTCCAGCTTCTGGCTATTATAAATAAGGCTGTTATGAACATAATGGAGCATGTGTCCTTATTACGTGTGGGAGCATCTTCTGAGTATATGCCCAGGAGTGGTATAGCTAGGTTCATTTCTGGATCTTCAATTCTATTCCATTGATCTACCTGCCTGTCACTGTACCATTACTATGCAGTTTTTAATCACAATTGCTCTGTAGTACAGCTTGAGGTCAGGGATTCTGACGCCCTAGAAGTTATTTTATTGTTGAGAAGAGTTTTTGCTATCCTGGGTTTTTTGTTATTCCAGATGAATTTGGAAATTATTCTTTCTAACTATATGAAAAATTGATTTGGAATTTTGATGGGGATTTTTAGTTAATTTTATATCCAGCCACTTTGCTGAAGTTGTTTATCAGCTGTAGGAGTTCTCTGGTGGAATTTTTTGGGTCACTTAAATATACTATCATATTATCTGCAAATAATGATACTTTGACTTCTTCCTTTCCAATTTGTATCCCTTTGACCTCCTTTTGTTGTCTAATTACTCTGGCTAGGACTTCGAGTACTATATTGAGCAGGTAGGGAGAGAGTGGACAGCCTTGTCTAGTCCCTGATTTTAGTGGGATTACTTCAAGTTTCTCTATATTTAGTTTGATGGTGGCAACTGGTTTGCTGTACACTGCTTTTACTATGTTTAGGTATGGGCCTTGAATTCCTGATCTTTCCAGGGCTTTTTTACTACCTCAGGTGGGTGGTGAACTAAAAAGGTGGTTAAAGCATTTAAGAATCATCTTTTAAAATAAAGCTTGAAAAAATTAAAGTTGCAGTCTTGTGGTCTGATGGAGATGCACGAGCTTCTAAAAAGTCAATATATTTATTATATACCATTGAGCAAGTATTTGAGTTTATTATAGATAGTTGAAAAAGAAAGGTTGTTGGTTATATATAACCTATGGAGGGAGAAGCAGGGGAGCTAATCTTGGTAGGCTCTTTAGGAGAACAGTCTCTTGTTACAATTATCTGAGAGGAAGCAGATAGACATACTAGTTTTAAATAAAGATCAGTCCTAGTATAATATTCATAGACTAGAGCACTGGTTCTCAACCTTTGAGTTGCAAATTTTTGTGGATAGAATGACCCTTTTACAAGGGTAGGATATTAGATATCCTGTATACCAGATATTTATACTGTGATTCATAATGGTAGCAAAATTAGTTATGAAGTAGCCAGGAAATAATTTTATGGTTAAGGGTCACCAAAAGATAAGGAACTGTATCAAAGAGTCACAGCATTAGGAAGGTTGAAAGCCACTGAGCTAGAGGGAGGCTCTGTGATACCACTGAGCCCGACCAGAAGACTTTATGATTCCCATGAGTCTGAGACAATGGGGTCCTCAGCATGGCCATGCCCCTGTCAAAAAATCCACATTAGTCAAGACTTAATCCACTCCCAACAACATTACTCAAATAGTCCAGTCTTTGATCGTTGTTACACTGTCCTTGCACTTTTGAAATAATGGAAAAATATGTCTAAGAAGTTTTGCCCTGGGGTCAAGTGAGGTGGTACACGACTTTAATATCAGTACACTACACAGGAGACCAAGTAAACAAAACAAACGAACAGTTGCCCTGTACAGTTTGAGTGAGAATTTTGAAATCTCATGAGAAGTCATTTTAATTATTTTTTCCAAATGTTAAAATGCATAGACTAACTCCAAGGCAAAAGTAACTCCTACTCTCCCTTTTACTATGCTAGTGCTTATTATCAAAGATATATACATTTATAAATAAACAAATAGATAGATAGATAGATAGATAGATAGATAGATAGATAGATACATACATACATACATACATACATACATACATACATACATACCAAATAGGAAATAGAGGAAATAGTAGCCAACATTTTTGAAGAGGAAATTCACGTAAAACTAAGTATTCTAAAATTTTATTTATTTTTAATTTTTAAAGATTTTTTAAAAAGCCCTTCATTTACAGGAAATGTAAAATAAAAAAACCACCTGTGGTATATGTTTTTCATGTTATGTATTTGCTTATGTATCAGCATATATATGAGTGTGTATAGCAAAGTGTAAATCTGAAAAGGAATTACAGTGACTGCAAAGGCCCCTCACTCTCTTCCTGTAGCTCACATCTAGAGATCCATCCAGAAACAGCACACATTGAATCTTTGGTAACAGTTACAATTTGAATCCTGACTTACTATATAGCAAACAGAGGAAAGAAATTAAGCATCCAATGATAGGAGATTAAGCTCATCTGACTTGTGTATCCCTTCCTGGACAAATATCCAAAAATAATTCCAAGGGAAAACATGTAGGCATAAATGATTTTTGCAGCCTACTTTTTTTTTTATTAAATCATTTTGTTTATTTACATTCCAAAAGTTTTCCCCTTCCTGGTCCCTGCTCCCATCACCTAGCCTCACCCCACCTCTGAGAGGATATTCTCCCACCCATCTACCCATACTCACCTCATCCCCACCAGCATCTCTCTTCTCTGAGGCATCAAGTTTCCATAGGTTTAAAGTGCAGCTTCTGTCACTGAGGCCAGACAAGGCAATCCTCTGCTACACTTATGCCTGGGGCCATGGACCAGCCCATGAATGCTCCTTGGTTGTTGGCCTAGTGTCTAGGAGCTCTGAGAGGGCCAGAGCAGTTGACACTGTTATTCTTCCGATTGGGGTGGCAATCCCCCTCCACGTGTGGAGCAAATCAAACCAACGCTCAGTGCTCATTTCCCACCATCTATGAAGTTATATTTATATTCCTTCATCACGGCTCCTTCCAAGTGTTTGCTATAGCAAAATATTCTTTCACCTGTGTCTGCTTTAACAAGACATCATTTGACCTAACTAACTTTCCAAAGAAACTAGAAGTTTCCACTTCAAAAATGTCTCAAAATAACAATTTTTAAAATAAGTTCCCAAGCTACATCTCCCAAAAATGTGAAAATATTGAATATATACTACATATACTACATATCATATAGTATATAACTATACAATAATATTATAGAGTAATAAGTATATTACTATATGGTATTTATAAAATATATTATTTATATATTCATTGGTTTAAAAAACCTTCAGAAATTCCACAGATATTAGCAATAATTTAAGTTCAAGGTTGTTTGGGGAGTATTTTTCTTTCTCCTCTATTCAATTTACTTACACTCTACTTTTTAATAAATGCATAGATAATGCAGTGGTCATAATTCATTACAAGAGCAGCTAAGCTCGCTCTTCCCAGAGTCCCTGACTCTTCCACACATATCTGTTACTTCCAGGCTCTGGGCAACCTTCCTTAGTTGGACCCTCTGCCCTTTGAGAGCTGAAATCGTCAAATATTAATCAGATGCTGTGCTTTTAGGACAATAAAATTCTGAGAAGCAAGCCGTGAGGGCTGAATTGTGTGATCAATTCAGGTAATGTTATGCTCTTGTCCTGCTTCTTAATCTAAGCAGCAGATTTGCAGTTGCTAGCTTCCTCCTGACTGTGCACTCCATCAACAACTCCCCTCAACACGACCATACTGCTTACCCACCTGACCTTCTTGCCTAGGTCTCCCTAGTGATCTCTACTTTGAAGTACTTGCATACTCATCTGAACACTTTCCACACTGACTTCCTCACTATGCCTGACTATTCTGTGCCCTGCAACTATCATCTGACACTCTCATTTCTCCGTTCAGTTACTGAGCCTCATGCATTTTCTACTGCCAAGTATGATACATAATAAGGCTGTAATGTCACAGATAGAAAGCCGCAACCATAGCAAAGCAGCCCTTTCTGTCTCAAACGAGTATACTTCCTGGTGAAAAGAAAAGAAACACTCCAAAGGTCAATTTCCTAACATGATTGCTTTAATAGAAACCTGCCGTAACCTCAGTTTGAGCTCTGAAGCCTTGTCTAACGAGACTCAGAAAAAGGAGTTGGCAGAAGGATCCCTGTACTCCAAACAAAAGAAATCAGGCACATTGCAGACTGTATTTGAAGTGCATGCATGGATGAGAAGGGAGAGAGAAAGCAAGCAAGCAGGCTACAGACAGTTCATTCCCATGAACATGTTCAACATCTGATGCCTGCTCAGAGCCCACATGTACATAGTAAAGACCCTCAGTTCCCTGACTTATTGTCAGCCTTCACAGTGTGCCATCTAAGCACATTATTCCCAGCCATATTGTGTTACTCTCAGTAGTATTCTCTGCCCTTGTCCCTGGGTAGGCTTTCTTAAGTACCTAGCTTAGCAATTAATAAAGTATCAGTTTTAAAATCCTTACTTTTTATCCCTAGCTTATCATTGTGTGTTACTAAGCTGAACCAATTATCCAGTATCTACGATCTTTACTTTCTTGATCTGTAAAGAAGAGACGGTAATACCCATAATAATAGGCCTTTACCTAGATGGAAGTAGTAACGCTGAGACCAGCTCAAGTTCTGAAATTCACGTGGTTGTAGCTGTTGGTGTGGTTATCATTTTCCCACTCTTTCAGCAAACCTAACCTCTGTGAGTTCCAGTACTGGAAGCCAGGCTGGTCTCTTTTAGTTGCTAAATATTGATTAGCTTAGCTTTCCGCCTACAATCTACATGAGTCATTTGGAAATTTGTTACTCCATGGAAACTGCCTCTCTCCGCATCCCATGTGTGGTCTGTGGTGTCATTTTATGCCTTAGAACCTCTCCACTTTCTTGAGATTTACCTGCAAGCTTTCTGGATTGGCGGTTCTGCCAAGTATGTGTGTGTGTGTGTGTGTGTGTGTGTGTGTGTGTGTTATCTGTCTTCCTGACTTGGGGATTTTCTCTGAACGTTCTCAGAAAACACAGGAAATCTGAAGTTACAGGCATAGTGCAAACAACCATATAAACTATAAACTATACTGACAGCACACATGGTTAAGATGGTTTTCTATTATATCAGATACCTGTTTATACCATAGGAAGCAAATAAGGTCAGGGAAATGGATGTGCTCCGGACACTTATTATCACTGTGCTTCAGTCCATGAGGACAGTTCAACAACCTCGTGAGAAACTGAAAACCTTGTTAAATTGTCACTTAAATTTAAACTGTGTCAGGATTTTAGCTGTAGGGGTGACATTTTCAGGCAATTTAAACATTCTCCTGCTCAAAGCTCCTCTCTAAATTTGATTAAGTCACCCAAAATTGCTTATTTCCCAGATCAGTGGGAGGTGGTGGAAACTCAAATCATTACAAAAGTGAAGATCTCAGCAGCTCTGTGTCTAAGGCAGATAGCAAAGCATGTACTGTCAGCATGCTCAACAACTGGATGACAACGGGGAACATCTGGTAGGTCTTCCTGTACCAAACAGATTACAAACTTGGCTATTGAACAAAACTATCTTTATACAAATAGCTATTTAAAATTTACATAGTAATTCTCTCAATGTTCAGCTGTCAGCACCGATAAGAAAAAAGTGAATGATTGTCTAAGAATGTAGTCTCCATCAATTATTGGATCCAACTCAATATGTACTTCAGAACTGAGTGATTTAATAGTTAAATAACCTGAAGAGATGCCTTTCCGCTTAGCCACTCCCTACAGTGGGAAGAGGGCGGTCATTGTGTTTTTACTTACAGATGAAATTAGAGAGTCAGTATTTAGTAGTCAAGATGTTAATACTCTTTAAATTTTGTTTTCTAAACTGTGAGACGCCTGGTTTTACAGGTTCCTGGGTCAAGATGTAGTATGGTACATCGGATGGTGCATGATATGACAGTCCATATAAGCGACCCCAAAAATTCTACCAGAGAACTCCTACATCTGATCAGCAGCTTCAGCAAAGTGACTGTCTACAAAATTAATTCAAAGAAATCAGTAGCCCCCCCCCGCCCCACCTCTTTGTAAAAATGAGAAAGAAATTAGGAAAACAACATCCATTAAAATAACCACAAATGATATAAAATATCTTGGTGTAACTCTAACCAAGCAAGTGAAAGATCTGTATGATAAGAACTTCAAGTCCCTAAAGAAAGAAAATGAAGATATCAGAAGACGGAAAGATGTCCTAGACTCATGGATAGGTAGGATTAACGTGACCATCTTACCAAAAGCCATCTACAGATTCAATGCAAATCCCCATCAAAATTCCAACACAATTTGTTATAGACCGTGAAAGAGCAATTCTCAACTTTTTATTGAGAAATTCGTAAGAAAATATCACCATGCAATTATACTTGAATAGATCTATTAATAAGCTTCCACTATAATGAAATATATACAAACCTACAAAACACAATGATTAAAAACTGTCTGGCTACATGACTCCGTGGATAAGGCGTTTGGGTACAAGAACCTATGAAATGTTGAAAGAGAGAATCTCACTCCACAGTTATCCTCTGATGTCCCTACATACTCGGGGGATATGCGCCCACACATAAATCTCAAACACACACACACACACACACACACACACACACACACACATACACACACTTAATGATAATAATAATTCCGATGTTCCAGTTTACAAGGGAGTGTTACTTAACCTAGAATAAATAACCCCTTAAAGAAATGACCTAGATTGCCCTAATCTAAGGTAACTAGTTTCGTGAGTATCTAGTCAGGATTTTCTCCATTCATATTCAAGGACTATCTCCAATCATGCTTAAGTTTCCCTATGTGCTGAGAATCTAGTTCTCCTTTGTGTCCATGATCGGTTCTCACTTCGTGTCAAATTCTTGGGATGATTCTGCTCTGATTGCTGCCCGGGAAACCCTGCATTGCTTTAGCCTACTCTCCAGGGAAAATTGATGTTCCCTCCCTCTGAGATTTTTAAGAGACTTATAGTACTGTTTCATACTCTGGCTAGACTCTAGCATCCTTCTAAGATCAGCACCACCTACAGTTTAAGTTTTCTAAATAAGAAAACGAGGCTTTCAGAAGCACTCTTTGAAAACCCAATCCATTTGATGAAAGCAAATGCTAAGAGTTGTTTAAATCTTAGTGGAAAAGAACAGCATGGCTGGAGAAATAGCCAGCCTTTACATTGACATCAATTGTGCCTGTAAACACAATGTTGTAATGTTGAAGTCTGTGGCTGGATTGATGCTGGAGATTTAAGAGCTGGAGTAAAGCAAATGTTTATAATATTTCACTGAAAAACCTTTATCCGCCCTTCCCTGCTCATTAGGTCTGTGGAAATAACTGAAGATAGATGAGGAAAACTGATTCTTTCATTGATGGTCAATTGAAAGCTACGGTATGTGTTAGCTTAACTGGGTGTGAACAATTAAACAGTAATCATTTGTTATTCATTCATTCATTACTTACTTACTTACTTAGTCACATAATATGTATTTATTAAAAAGCTTAACTGCCAAATATCCATCCCTTCATTTAAATTATCAATAAAATATGATGGCTATCTTCTTTCCATGCACTAATTATGGAAAAGGAGTACATGGAAAAATATCTGTTTGTAAGCTTATATTTATATCATTTTAGTAAGTTACTCCATGTGAATATTATTAGGCAAATTATCTATAATGATAGATATCTCAAAAAATGTTTAAAAGAAATAGCAAAACAATCTTTTGACAATTTTAGACCATAAAATGTAATCTCTTGCCAAGAAAAAAAATACTTTAATTGCGGTTTTATCAGCTCAGCCAAAAATTTGTAAAAAGAAAAAAAAATCATATGCTCCAATAAACCACTTAAGTGGTTTTGGCAAGTTACATGAAATAACCTCATTAAGTATTAAGAGGGTTTTATGTTTTATAAGAATAAACAAGTATCTTGAAAATCATCCCACTGATATATGGGACTGTGCCCATGTTCAACCTCCTATGAATTAATAAAGGGCAAAACGGATCATGGGTTACATACGAAACTAAAGAGACCAAAGAGGACTCTGCTCTCACAAGCACAGTGGTTAAAATGCCAAATGATATAACACTGCTTCAGCTAAGGTGTTAAAGAAATTATTACAGTTTCTTTTAAGATATATCAAGTAGATACGTAAAATGATAACTATTCAGAGGCCAGAAATGAAGTGTACACAAAAATTCAGATAAAAGTAGCAACTCACTGAAGCCAGACTCTGTCCAAAAACATATGAAAACCAGAGAACTTGAACTTCATGAGCCATGATCTTCTAATGAGTTAGTGACAGGAGATGAAGGCAAGGACCTTCAAATATAGGAAAACCCATAGAAGATCCTGTTACATAAAACTGGCAGCCTCACACCTAAACAGGAGGGTCAGCTTCTTATAAAATAAGAGGTATAAACAATGAAAGGAATTGTTTTATATGATCAAGATCTGATAATAAATAAAAAGTTACCTATTTTAAAAGATAGCATCAAACCCATAATATTGAAATATAATTGACACACACTAAAATGATAATCCGGTAAGAGGCAATGGATTCATAGACTACTGAATAAAAGTTTAACAAAACCTAGAGCATTTACACAACCTAAACATTTTTCTCCTGTGACTACTTATTACTTGTAAGGAGACAATATGCAAACTCTAAACCATGACCAACAGTTGACACTCTCTTAATCAGGTCTTCAGAACTGGAAAGCTCACTAATGATAGAAACTGAAATTGTGGTGCCAAAGGCCAGAGGAAAGCAATGTCATCTTAAAGACACAAGCATCCACATTGTGAGATGTTGCACAGAACACATTCCCAGTGCTCATCACTGTGCCGTTACCATGAATAGTTAAGGAAATATTCCAGACATGAAAAATGAATGCAGCAAGTGCACCTAATTTAAATCTGTGTCTAGAGAAAGAATAATGCTAGATATTATCAGGATAGTCATTGGAGTTTGAATGTTGGCTATATACAAAATAATGATTGCCCCAACATAAAGTACCATAACTGTGGTAAGTATATATTTAAAGTATCTTAGGCTAAAAGGTCATAATATCCACAATTTACATTCACATGTCTGAACACAAAATAGATATGATAGGAAAGAAAATAAAGTAAGAAATACCATAACACATAACAAAATTATTTTGAACTTTTAGCAGCCATACAATGGGCTACTGGTACAAGAGAAAAATATAGCAATCATAGAAAATAAAATCTCACATACACAAAAAAAAAAAAATCTCATATATTTAATCTATTAGAAGGGCAGCTCCAGTCAGTGTGACAACATGACTTTCTATCACATAGTTTTGCAATAGCTGGTACCTGTATGGGAAAGAATAAACTAGTCTCTCAACATCATGAAAATTCAATTTTGGGAGACTATGGTGACAATATGATACAATACAAACATAAAAAATAAAGCCTTTACATGAAGAATAGAAGAGGACACACATAACTATTAGAGCAAGGAATGACGTACAAGATAGGAAAGAACTACAAATTACAAAAGAAAAGATGAACAAGTTTAAAAACATCATAATTATTACCTCCTATGTATGGAATCTTATAGAAGAAAACAAGTCCTAACAAAGCAAAGATTGTTCAGTATGCAAAAATAAAAAAACTGAAAAAAACAGGAAAACACACAAAACTTCAATACAAAATATAAAGACTAGAACAAATACTCTTTAAAGACAAAATATGAAAAGTTAATAGGTTAAAAAAAAGTACTCAACTTGATACATGGTCAAAGAATATAAAATAAAACTTGATACATGGTCAAAGAATATAAAATAAAATACAATCACTTAATATGCCTAACTTGATATATAGAAAAAAATATGTCTGTATATCAAAGATTGAATAAATAGGGCACACTGGGACTACTAATACTGGACATGATTGTCAAAACTCACTTCCAAAACAGGTTCAGCATTCTTCTGTTGATTGTTGAATCTTTGACTTCCCCAGTCCACTCAATAATATAATAATAATAATAATAATAATAATAATAATAATAATAATAATAACAACAGCAGCAGTATAGTCAAGAAAATTCCCACCCCTGATTAGAACAATACCCCTCAACACTAGGATAGATCAAATTCTAATATATTTGTAGAATGGAATACATACAGTACAAGTAAAAGTGATCAGACTACAATTATATCTAATAACAGGGTTAAATATCAAGACTAAAATGTTAAGAAAAATGAGTGATATGTCGAAGAAAAGCAAGAACTCTATTCCATTCTTCTCATGTAAACTGCTAAGATGTAAAAATAACTTAATACTTTATTGTGAACAAAAAGAAGGGAAATGTATTAGAATTACAGAAGAAAAGCAAAAGATCTTCACAATTACTGTTTTCAATATGTCAGAATTGAAATTTGTGGCAGGCACACTACTTTGCTGTGTTTATTATGCTAATCATATATTTTTAAAATCCCTTCTAGACACAGAGTCGGTTTGTGAAGGTAGGAAGGAATTATATTTGTAATGAGCAATTCAAGCCAGAGAAAAGAAGCTATGTTTCTTATGCTGAGATTATTGACATGGATTTCTCTGCTATTCCAGTATGATATATTTGTACATTTTCCTTCTTAACCTTTCCTAGTAGATCCTCAAAATACAACCCCACCAATCATCTCAAAGAAGTTTACAGGCAAACTGAAGCACACATACTTTTACACCTGATTAGAGTTCTATTTAAGCAAGAAGCACTCCTTGAGCCAGTCACTTGGATCAGCAACTGTATGGAAGGTCTGATTAGACCTAAAGATGAATGAAGCTAGTTAAATGCTTATGTCTCAATGTGCTGTTCAGGATTGCTTGCTAGAAAGGTATGCACTACATCATTAGAGAGAAGATGAGGGCATCAGATCCCATTTAAAGGAGGACTTGGGTATGGCCGATGGGATACAATCTTCTGGCCCTCATCCATGGGTACCTCTCCCTGCTGCTACTCTCGAGCTCATAAATCATGAGCTAGTTCTTTTAACTGTTACTTATTTCCCCTATAGAGTTGTGGGCTTTCTTCTTCTTGTATGCTCTTCCTTGGACCAGTAATCACTTCTTCCTTCTATTCAGCCTTCAAGCCAAGCTCCCACCTCTCTTTGAAGGTCTCACTTTATGCTGAGTCCTCCTCCATTTGAATATGTGAGCTTGACCTTTGAGCGACATATTCCTTATGCAGACTCCCTTTCTCAAAGACCTCATCTTTTTCACTTTGAAATACACGTCACACCACAGTATGTAACTGTAAAGCATAACTCAAAGGCACAAATTTATAAATGAAATGAGTTTATAAAAATTAAGATGACTGAAACTGTAAACTAAATTCTGCTTCTGACCTTGATAAAACCCAAACCAAAAGAATTAGACACTCTATTACCCTTAAAGACTAAATCAACAGCCTGAGTATTTTTACTATGAAAGTTGTAGTCAAAAAGAAACATATTGACATTTTCTTCCCCACCCCACACCTCCACCCACCCAACCAGGACTCTTTCTTGACAGGCTATTGTTTGAGTATCCCAAACTAGCCTGGAACTCACTACAAAGTCAAGGAAAGATTGTTAGATTCTCTTGCCTCTGCTTTTCAAGTTCTGAAAACACTGGCACTCACCACTATGCCTGATGTAAATGAGACTAAGGATCTAACACAGAGATTTTTTCCATGGTAGGCCATGTACTCTACCAACAGAGTTGCATCCCCACCCCATTATCTACAGCTTCATCCAAACCCCATATGAGACAGACATGCCTCCAAATTCCAATTGTCTCCATATCATACGGTCACTCTCCTGCCAGAACAAGATCTTCTCTATGAGCTAATTCACCTTCCAGGCACCGATATTCAGCTCTCAGGATATTTTTATTTCTCTTGGTCTTACTATTATTTTCCTCTGCATTATAAATAACCAGAGAAGAGTGGCCAGACTCTACGTGTGTTATTTTGACAGAAAACGCTGCATATCACTGATGCTTCCCTGAACCATTTTAGTGATTATGAATTGGCAAGAAAACTACAATTTCACCAGATCATTAGTATCCCCTGCAATTAGAATCAACTTCTAAACCAAATACTGCTTAACACAGATTTAAAATTAAATTCTTAGAGAAGAATCAAGCAGCTTATTGCAAATACCTAACGTAGACAACAAAACACAGGGTTAGTCAGGGCATAAAATTGGACAAGGAAGTAACAAAAGAAAGATTTGGGGCGTAAGATAAAAACTGTCCTGTAATGAAAGCTGTCTAGCAACAGGCTGAATTCTAAAGCAAGAAACTTAGGAAGGACCATAAAAAGAAATATCCCCATAAATTTTATGTCTTATAGATATTACTTCATTAATGTTCATGGCACTTTGAAATGTGTAACAAAGATGTAAGTCTCTCTTTTAGAGATGAAGAAATTGGCTTAAATGAATTGCCCAAGGTCAAATTGGATGTCACCAGTCTGATATCCCATTTCTCATAGAACATTGTTTTTGGTCATAGGAAATATTAAGTTTCTTGCAGTTGCAGGTAATGATAATGTTACTTATTGTTATTTAATCTTTGGTCTCCTAAGCAAAACATGTTTTTATGTTTGGATGTTTGTCTCCTTGGGAAATTTTAATAGATGAGTGCTTTATAGTTCTGAAACTTCTTAGATATGACACTTTAATTAGTTCTAAGCAATTTTTCATCAAAAAGTTAGATGCTAATGATTAGTTTGCAAATTGCTAGACCGCATATATCTGATGCTAAAACAATTAAGTGTCAACATGATTTTACAAATACAATGGCAGTTGGAGAATAAATGTCCAAGTCCCCTTGTTTTGAGAGTGAAAATAGGTATGTATCACCAATGGTGGCTGCAGACACCAACTCAAACAGATACTTATGCTGAACCACATAACAAAATGAGACACAAATTTCTTTCAACTCCCTGAAGACATCAGGGGACACTTTAGTGAAAGGGTCACAGTTTCAAATTAAATCAGCATTACAACCCTCTAAGAAAAGTAAAGGTTGCAGGAACTAAAATTCCCAAAGGAAAAGAACAGAGAAGGAAATAAATATAATAAATGTAAAAAGTAAAACTGCAAACAACTAATAAACGATACACATATTCCTTACTTAATATTAAAAGAAAAAGCTGCAGTAATTATAATAAGAAATAATTATTTAAATTTTTTAAAAATTGTTAGTTCTTGGGATGATGCAGTGATATTTGAGCTCTTTGGTAAGCAACATCCCACATGGTCACCAGTGATGCTCTCTTCTTGAGCTCATGCTGTGTCTAGTCATGTGCCCTCCTTCCAATATGAGCTGGGCTCAGGACTCACTATTGACAGGCACAGTAGAGGAAACATGAGTAAAGTCCTTCCCAAGGTTACTTACAAATGAAATGTGACTTGGTACTGCCCATTTTCTCTGTCTCACCTCCTGTCCTTGAGAGGAACAAGCAAGCCGTACTGAGAGCCCCCATGTTGTGAGAGACCAATGGGGCAGTTGTGAGAGACCAATGGGGCAGTTGTGAGAGACCAATGGGGCAGGGAGGACCTGAAGTCTGCCTATACCTGTGAACATGGAAGCAAGTCCTCTGCAGTGAATGCTGAGATGAATGTGGCACTGGCCACCAACTTACTCACAGCCTGAGAGAGATCTCAAATGAGCCACGCCCAAAGACCTGACCCAGGGAAGCTGAGAGATGATCAATGTTTATTCTTTTAAGCTGTGAGACTTGGGGCAGTTTCTTACATAGGCATATACAGCTATTTAACCTAGATCCTGGAAAGTCATGTGACAATGTGTTCCGGAAGCCTTTGATAGAGTTCACTCACTTCTATCCAATGACTCTACATTTTAGATTCTTTCCTGGAGAAATAAAATAAAGATTATTTTTATAGTGATCCTTAAAATCACTCGTTAAAATGATTATTGTTAAACAATGAACTTACTGTTATCAAAAGATAAATTTCAACAATATATCACTAATGAAAACTAAACATGATACATAAACAATATAAGCCCTGTTTCTACTCAGAAACAAACCAAGTATCTCAAAATATGGGAATGCATAAAATGTTAATAAAACTTTTTCAGAAGCCAGGCCTCGTTGGACAGCCATATAGTACCACTTACTCAGAAAGTTGAGGTAGGATGCTCACAAGTTCAAAGTTAGCCTGAGCTACCTATTGTATTCAAAGATATTCCGAACAACTTTGGGAGGTCCTACCTTAGCATAAAAGGTAAAATTATGAGTAGTAGGTAGATTGCCCTAAATTTACCTCCTCTTGGAGATATAGAGAATTCTGTGGGAGATGGGGAGGAAAGATTGTAGGAGTCAGGAGAGATGGAGGACACCAGGAGAACGTGGCCCACTGAATCAACTAAGCAGGACTCACATGAGCTCACAGAGACTGAAGTCATAATTATAGGGCCTGAATGGGTCTGCATTAGGTCCTCTGTATGTATGTTATGGCTGTTAACTTGGTGTTCTTGTACTCATCCGTGGGAGCAAGACTGTCTCTGACTCTTTGGCTTGCTGTTAGTCCACAGTGCTGAAGAACTCAGAACTATAAAGGAGCCCTACCGCACTGACATGGACTGACTATAGCATATACCAGTAGAGTGAAGTAAGTGTGAAATTGTATGACTCTACTTCCAACATTTCAAATATAGATAATATGCAATCTATGAATACACATGAACATAATATACCAGTGGTTATAAATATATATGTGTGTGTACATTAGTTAGCTTCTGTGGGTGACATTTTAGATAGTTCTTTTCTTTCTAAGCCTATATTGTTTTCAATTTCTACACTCTCAAAAAAGCATTCTATGTACAGGTTTTAAAAGGACCTTTTAAATCTATCTGCATATTAGAAAATATTACTAATCAACACATGCTCACTAGTGGCTGCAGACATGGGTCCCTCGTTTTGAAAGTTTCTCCCAGATGAGTATTTTCTCCATGTAGTCATGAAAAATGAACAATATATTGACTTTCACAAATGTCACAAAAATTGATAAGGACAGAGAAATAGAGGAAATGGTCCAATCAATCTTCAGGTGCAACAGTTTGCCTTTCTGCTAAGCGTCCTTTCCAAAAGCAATTACCAAGGATGGAGAAAAACCCAACACTGAAAGGAAGAAATAAGTCAACATAACACACCCCACCTTCCAAGTCAAAATAAGTCACTCTGGGCCTGGAATTGTCTCTTTTGAAACAAAATAGTGGGTGGGAGGATAGAGTATTGTAGATTAGGAGAAGTTCCTTCCAAAAGCAAAAATAAATCTTTGCTCACTTTTTATAATGGGCCAACAAAATAAAAAGGCTTTGGCTAAACTATAAAATAAAATTGTATGCTATTATACAGATTCATGAAGCCATTATTGTTTAGAGGGGATTATAGAAGCCTTTCCAGACTTGACATAATGCATTGGTACTCTACTTTTTACCTTCTGTCCTCTGCAATCAGCCTAATTTATGAAGCTGGGTTAAGAAAAGAAGAGACAGCTTAAAGGACATTCTCTGATTTTGTAGTACTAGCAGAAATGATCTCACTAAGTTCAGGCAAAAGAGATTGGGATATATATACATGCATATATATATGTGTGTGTGTGTGTGTGTGTGTGTGTGTGTGTGTATCACATTATATTTCAAACCAACTCATTGCTCTCATATCCTAAAGAACAGAGAATCATCTAGATGTCTAACTTTTTATGGAGACTTAACCAAGGCCTCACAATATTCTCTGCAAGTATTCTGTGCTACTGAACGATTAGAAACATTTTGATTTTTCCATTGGTCAGCATCATACATAAAAAGCTGCTAAACAATTAATTTGCTATCATCAAAGGACAAGTTTTAGTCCTATATCGCTGACTAAGGCTAAATGTGAGGATATATGAACAATTAATATTTATAAGCTCCTGTTCTGTGAACCACAATCCTTCAGTGCTGTGGGAAAAATCAGTCTGTAATTTTATCATAATCCACCTTAGAAACACAGAATGAGTATCACTGAAATGGGATGGGCCTCAGAAACAGTTTAGTGGGCAATGCACTCTAATGCCTACATCTTTGCTATAGCAATGATGGCATTTCAGCGTAGGACTTCCAGAAAACAAGAATATATTAGGTAACATGGAAAGGTGATAATGAGTGCCTGCAGACAGAACACAAATTTATAGACATTTGAGTGAAAATTACAAAGCCTGAGAGAGATGTACTTGTTTCTTCTGATGTTAATCTGACACTTGGTTTTAGAGTTTGGTCATACATGTAGACAATGCCAAAGTACCAGATATCCAGGAAACGACTTTCGCAATGCTCTTGTCCTTGGGTTCATGAAGATATAACCTAAATACTGTAAAATTCAGATTACAAACACCTCTACAGTTGTAAGTGCTGTGAAAAGGACATAGTCTTTCCATGCCCCTTGAGAAGTAAACACAGAACAAAGGGAAGATCTTTGGCCACCATAACAATAACATGACATAATCAATTAAACTATTTCTGATTTTGTGACAGCGATGATGGCCACGTTCTTCGATAATCCACAGGTCAGGCCAGCATAATAAAGCAGAGACAAGTAGGAGGTTTTTGTTTGTTGTTTGTTTGTTTATTTTTTAACTTATTTTTATTAGATATTTTCTTTATTTGCATTCCAAATGTTATCCCCTTTCCTCATTTCCCCTCCAAAAACTCCCCTATTCCATCACCCCTCCTCCTGCTCACTAACCCACCCACTCCCACTTCCCTGTCCTGGGTTTCCTGTACACTGGGGTCATTAAGCCTTCACAAGACCAAGGGCCTCTCCTCTCACTGATGTCCCACAAGGCCATCCTCTGCTACATATGCGGCTGGAGCCTTGAGTCCCATGTGTACTCTTTGGTTGGTGGTTTAGTCCCTGTACCCAGTTTCTATGCAATCTAGAAAAAGAGCACAAAGAAATATTTTTATACACAGCTCTTAGTTACTTACAATCCACTGCTTGCGAATGACCATTTTACAGTGCTCACCAAGACATCCTAGTTCGAAACAAAAATCACTTTTTTCTCTTGTTTTGGCAAACAATAATCTTTCAAAGCATATTTTTAGTGTTTCTCCTTCATGGTGATAAAAGTAAATGTTTTCTCATTATAAGAGTTAGTTGACAATCAGCTTCCTCTTCAGGCTAAGCTCAGTTCACTCTCCTACCCAGATCTAACCAGTTGTTGATAATGGCCTGAGCCTTGCTACCTTCACCTGTCTGAAATCCATCTCCCTCACTACACATGCTTTATGTACTTGTCATTGAGGGCCTGTGGACACTTCGTTTCTGAGCACCAGGAACCATGACATTCATCTGACCCTTCTGCTGAGTTGCTCGATATATGCTGGATCCCACAAATAACTCTGATTTCTCCTTGAATCGAGGTATCTTCCTTTGTGTCTATGGTTGACAAAATACAAAATGCCAAGTTAACTTTGAATTTCAGGTAAACAACATTTATTAACGTTCCATGAACTATTTTAAATTCATTCAATGTAGAAATTGGCAGGTGCCTCCTAATATCCTTATCATTACTAAGTAATAGAAAACATCATACCCATCAATGTCTGCACCATAAATGAAAGCATTATTATTTACCTGAAATTCAAATGAACTGAAGATCATTTGTGTTTACTGCTAGAGTCAACAACCCTGCAGGAAACTCCTATCTCACTGTAATTACCCAGGACAAGACTGAAAACAACAAGTACCTCTAATACCTATCCGTCAAGCCACTGAATTTAGTCTAGATAAACTTGAAGATGGCTATCACTGAACACTGTATCTCAGCCCTTGACCTTCCAGTCTTCCCCATTACAAAGGACAGCTCTCAATCCATCTGTTTTGCAACAAAGTAGACAAGACGACCAGGACTCTGACCTAAACTGGATTAGCTTCAAACAACTGGATTAGATTGGGGTACAAAAGTTAGAATTGTTGAACCAATGCTTATACACAGGAAACAAGTTCTAGGTCCCAAAAAAGATAACACCTAAGGAATAACTGTGTACCAGAAGAGACATTCTTGGCAAAAGGATGACTATGACTAAATAAGGAAGCTCAGAGGATGCCCTGATTCAACAGTGTCACTGAGGATATCATTGAAGCAGCTATGGTCACTATGATCACATGGACAGAGAACAGAAGAGTCAATCACTGAGTGCGTTTAGACTACATTGAGGCTCTACTGCTGTAAGTTTCCCTCAAAATGACTAAAGCAATCTTGAATGGACTTATTATGACTTCTGCTCTACTATGACTTTTATTCTCTTTAGACTGTTCTATATAGGTTTTCTCATGAGAAAGTGAAAACCAGGTCACAGCAAAGGTAGACAAAAATCCATGATGTTTGAAGGGGGGGGGTCTTGAAATAAAAGGAGACCAATGATACTCCTGAGGTGTGGAGATTTTTGTTGTAGATATAAGAGGTAAAGAAGGCAGAGAGAAGAGCCCAGGATGAACATGGCTGGCAGACAAAATTGAACCCTGAGAGGAGAGATGGAAAGGGAGCCCAAACGAGAGGTGACCAAAGCCAAGAGTCCAAGAGACCTGAATGGCTCAGTTATATAGGAACCCAGAGGGGGGGAGGGAAGCAGAAGCTCAGCTCTTAGGAAGGAGAGGCTTGGGATCTGGGGCAGTGTCAGAAGTGCTGAGAGGAGCTACAGGTACTGAGTGAAACTTGTCCCAAGTTTCTTTAAGGCCTGTTCAAATATTCAAAATAGTAATGCCATGTTTAGCCTGTTTAGTACTGTTCTAAGCAGACTAAAGAGCTTTTCTCTAGCAAATTCTGTCAGGTACAATTATAAGGGCTGCGGTAATTTGCAGAGAAATGGTAAGTGATCAACAAGAAAAGCCATACAAAAAAGAGGCACTTTTTTAATGTTTTTTTTTTTACTTATTCACTTTACAGCCCACTCATTGACCCCCTCCCAGTCACCCCCTCCCACAATCCTTCCCCACTCCCCTTCCTGTTCTTCTCTGAGCAGGTATGGGGCCCTCAGTGGACATGCTGGCACTTAAAGTTTCTGTGAGGATAGGTGCTTCCTCTCCCAGACAAGGCAGTCCAGCTAATTGAACATACCCCATGTACAGGCAAGCTTTTGGGATAGACCCTGTTCCGGTTGTTCAGAACTACATCATGGTCAAACTGAACCCCTACTACATATGAGCAGAGAGGATCTAAGTATACTCTCTGTATAACCTTTGGATGGTGTTTCAGACTCTAAGAGCCCCAAGGGTCCAGGTTAGTTCACTCTGCTGATCTTCCTGTGGAGTTCCTATGCCCTTCAAGGCCCGAAATCCTTGCTCTATTCTTCCATGAAAGTCCTGAAGCTCCATCCACTGTTATTCTGTGGGTGTCTGTATCTGTCTGAGTTCAGCTGCTGGGTGGAGCCTCTCTGAGAACAACATGCTTCTGTCTCTCTCAGGGTGATCTTCTCAAGTCCCATCCATTTGCCTGCAAAACTCAAGATATGCTGGTTTTTAATAGCTGAATAGTATTCCATTGTAGAGGTGTACCACATTTTCTCTATCCATTCTTCATTTGAGGGACATGTAGTTTGTTTAGAGTTTCTGGCTATAATGAATAAAGCTGATAGGAACACAGTTGAACAAAGGTCTTTGTGAGATCTTGGAGCAACGTTTGGGTATATGCCCAGGAGTGGTAAAACCAGTACTCTAAAGCTACTTCTCAGGCTTTCTGAAGTTCTTACTGCAGTACAGGATGGTGGCTTCCTTCTTGGTGGTGCCTACCACAAGATGCTTCCTTGAAGCTTTCATGAGTAAACAAAGTCGTTGAGAAAGAGCCAACAGGCAATGAGCAGACCTGCCTGAATAGCTGATTGATCCTCTGAATCTGTTGACACAGTGGATGTTCCAGGTACTTTGTTCAAATCCTGGGTGAGTTACTTCATCAATGTCAAGAAAAAAAAATAATTTAGTTCCCCTGAAGCTCATCTTCAAAATCTACAAACCAGGTTATCAATCTTCCTTGTATGGAGAGTTAATATGTTCAAGCATGATAAGAAGGCAGTGAGTGCTGCTTAATCCTCTACCCCTTACAATAGTTTTCAGAGATGAGGAAGGGCATCCATGATAACAATGGAAGACTCAATGTAAACTATTAATAGATAGTAATAATCTTGAAACTTGCAGCCAAGAAACAGAATTAAAAGAGGAATAAGAAAACTTAAGGAGTATGTATAAGTCAGTAGATTTAGATGACAGTGAAGTTAAGTATCAATAGAACTGACAGACATACAGGCGTCTTGCTCATCTTGCCTTGAAGATTTGTGTGAAATTCAAATGCCTCGAAGGGTACTGAAGGAACTCGTCCTAAGTCTTCATGAAATTAATACATGTCTGGAAAAGAGTGATCAGAACGCTAGTGAGAGTTTCTTGATGTTATTAATCTGAAGGACGCTGAAATAACAGTAATCAAAGCCAAAAGTCATGCCAAAAGCCTCATGAAATCAGCTTGGAAACACAGGCAAAACAAAGCTGTTCAAAGCTCAATATTTAGGAAAAAAAAATGCTAACTCATTCAACTGAACTCTCACCATGCCCAAGGGACTGGAAGAAATAGGGAACTAAGAGCGATCAAAAGGCACCGAGGGACAACAAGAATAGCAAATTAGAAAGAAGTTGATAATATAAGCTTGTCCAGGGAGGAAAACTAATACCACTGTTTGGGTTCGTGTCCAAAATTATATTACAGCACTCAGCAAAGAAGCAGCATGAGCCTACTGAGACTGCTCTGAGAATAACACACCATGCCCAGGGCCTCAGGAAGTCACAAAATAGAGTCTAAACTGAAGAAAATCTGCAAGAAAAAGCAAAAAAAATGCTATAATAATATAATTATATAATGTATAATCGCACGTCCCATAGAGAAAAACAAAAGGTCAGCTGAGCAGTTCATAAGACTAGAAAACACATGAAATTAGTTAATGAACATGTATAAGAAATGTGATACGGGGGTGGGAGAGGTAGACTTTTATCTGAACAGAAATTTTAGAAGTGGAAGTATTTTATGAAGAAAAAAAAAATGGAGTATACTAACTGGATAAACCCACAAAGAGTTACCCCATAAACCTAGAGCTGCCCAGAAAGCAACAGCAGGTACATCTCCAGGCTGGCATAAGAAGATACTGGAGAACATCCCTCTACTGAGATACATCCCTAGTGCTTTCATGGACCAAATGACCCACAGAGCCTTTCCAGTCTAGACTCCTTTTGCGGGGGGGCTGGGGGTTGGGGGGGGTTCTGATAGACAGAAACATATTTCCTATTTTCAGAGATGGACTCTCTAAAGCAAATTAAGAATGAGTTCCAACTCATAGCTATCTATGAGTGAATCTGCCCCCAAGTTCTAGTTCAAGCAGGGGCCCAAACCCGAAAGCCCATTCAACTTTAATGTGACACTTTTATGAACAGTGAGTACATGTGGCTTCACTAGATGTCTTTCACTTAGTGTCTGACAAAGATCAAACCATATAGCAGTGCTAACGATGTGCTCATGAACTCCAAAGCAGGGAAGTCACTTCACCTGGGAGATAAATGTTGACTGCTATCATCTCAGGAGTGAGGTTGTGAAAGCAGTGCTTGAGTATCTTGGGCAGGAAGTACAATACTTGGTAGAATAATGTTCTTTGAGGTTTCAGAGAAAAAAAATTGGGGTCAAGTTTCGCAAATGGACCTATCAAAATGGACCTAAGTATAAGGTTAATATTCTTCCATTTGAATGATGACCAGAAGACCCAGATGGAGAAGAAGATTTCTAATGGTAGATATTGATCTCCTTCCCATTATCTTCTCTTTTCTTAGTGAGTTCATGAACAAAGGAACATGGGGAAGGCATGGCACTTATTCAGTAATATGAACATCCTCTCATTAAGAGAGATACTGTTGGATATTGCAGACCCTACCTTCTAGTTGCAAAGACCAACACTAAGATCACTGTTCAGCATCATGCATCAAGAAACTGACCAACATCCTGGAATCTTTGGTTCCCATCTTTGCCAACTGTTTCTTATCTATACAGAAAAGGAAGATAATTTGTAATAACCTTGCCCCAATTTGCTCTGGGTTTAAATTTTCATCACTAGTCACAATACCACTAGTTACATGGTTTCTTTAGCCATAAATTTACTGAATACAAGAATCATCATTATAGTACACCACACATTATTGCCTTAGGTCAAGGATATCACTGTAAACTAAATATGTCAGTGAACTAATGCCCATGAGATTTACCAATATTATTTTGCATAGTATCACCCAGAAGTGGCTGGCTTTGGAATAGCCAACTAAAGATTCACAATATCGACAGTAGAAGATTGCAATACTTCACAACAACAACAATA
>LR750591.1:294749-386514 GCA_902729485.2 Mus minutoides | reverse complement strand
ATATATATATATATATATATATATATATATATATATATATATATATATATATAATTTAAATTTGTATATGTGTGCCTGACAAGTCTGTCTCAATTACTGTCTCATTGTGCTAATCGTCTGAAAAATAACTCATAAGCAAATACAATGAATGATGGCAAGAACAGTCAGACTTTGGATCCAACTTAGGTTACAAAAAAATTCTGTGAGCTTGGCATATAACATTCAACCAATTTCCAGAAAGAATTGTGAAGCTGTGTGTTTTTCATAAACATCTTTCTTATAATATTGGAAATGTAGTTAACATATTTGCAATACGTCCCCATACCTTATTTTGTTTAGTTGCCAGGAATTGAAATAAAACAGAGCTACAGGGAAAAAAAAATCTGGAACACAATCAAAGTGAAGCAAGGGAGACTGAATGCAGCATTGTGCCTCCAGATCTCTGCCGAAAGACGATACAGTGAATGGAACAGTTTGTAAGCTACACTGACCTGTATAACATTAGCTTTCCTGATTCTAAACCAAAAGTAATCAAATGTGGCCATTTTCCTTTCCATCCTATAATGACTTATGCATAGATCTCAATAAAGTCTAAGATTCCAAGGTAAGTTGAAGAAGATGTCACATAAGACTCTGAAAGCCCCAGATGGTCCGTCAACGCTTAATAAGTAGCAGACGCTGAAACTGCCATGAAGCTGTGACTCCAAAGGCTATAGTGGTTTCTAGGCTCCGATAAATAGAAAACCAAAACCTTGTAGGATTTGGCACTAGAGGTCTGCATCATGGTTCAGAAATTCAGATGGTGGTATACCACCTAGACTCACAAACATGAACACAGTCTGCCTTACAGACTCAAAGAATCACGACAGCAAGCACATGCAAATGAGAATCAAGGCATTGCATATAAAATCTTCAACACAGAACCTTGGTGTCTGTCGGTGTCTTTAATCTTCTTTAATACACTTGGGATTAAAAGTCATTAACCTCTCCCATCTGCTCACATAATTATATACAACAGGGATGGATCTGTATCCTGTGCTTGCATACTTCTCTCCACACTCACTGGCCTCCAGGATCCTCTAAAATAATGTTTAATAAATATAATGATTAAATGATAGCCTGGGCAACCTGGTTCTGTGTGAAAGATACAAGTTACCTAAGCTTGCGATGGCTGGAGTTCTCTACACATGATGGCATTATCAATGCTACATGCTGTGAAGACAAAATAGGTCAGTCCACATGAGAACAATGCTACAGTAAAATGTGGACTTAATTATAGAACATAATGTTCAAGGATGCCATGATGAAGATGACTGTGACAGTCACCATAATGGCAGATCTTTATGATAATGTATTTTTTATATACTGTACTAGTAAAATAGACAAGTACATCAAACACAGTAGGACTCCATGGATATATGTCGAAAGAATGAGTGACTGGTAACAATTAATTACACTAATGATGCAACCATGAGTAAAATTGTTTTTTCAAATGAATACACACATCACTTCGCCATCCTAGGAATGGTCTCAATAGGTGGGAAGAAGTCTGGCATGGTCTCCAGACACTCCATCCCAACTTTCACTGATCTCATTTTATCTGATCAGCACACTACACCTTGTAGAGAAAACTGATCTTCAAATGTCAAGTTCAGATTATCTAACTAAGTTCTGAAGATACTGAAAATTTTGACCAAGCCTGTTACATATGCTTTGTGGAAATTGACTGCAATAAGGTCTTAGAAATGTGAGTGAGAGAAGACAGGACTTTATCTGCAAAATGTTCAACAATTAGCTAACAATCCTGAACCAACAAACACTTCTGGGCAAATAGGAATGAAAGAAACAATCCACTCTTTACCAATACTTCAGATTGACTGCCATTCACTCCTGCACTTCATGGTAAGACCCATGCGATAATGCGGTCTTTATTACCCATTATTCCCCATGATTATAAGTTTTCCAGTTTTTTTTTGTTTTTACCTTTAAAAGCATACCATTGTTTATATAATATACTTATTTTAATCTTTAACTTTTTACATTGATTCCAAGAGTTCCGCAGATATGATAAACACTACAGTGGTTCCTCAACAATATCTCTGCTCTCAGGAAAGACTTTTATTAAAAATTTGAATCAACGAATGTAGTTCTACAAAACATCTCATGGTTGTCAAAAACAAGATATGTAAGTAGCTATCTGCTAGCTCTCAAATTCATTTTTTTTGTTTTAAGATATTTAAACAAACAGAATTGTTGTGGTTATGAACTGGTAGTAATAGTAATAGATACACAGAGGATGGTTAGTATTCCTTGGATTACTTGCTTGCTACATTCTAAGCATTGCAAGCAATTCACTTTCATGTAGCGTGCTTAGTACCATGTTATGGGTTACACAGATGCTTTGGAGCAGGTTGGGTTTAGATTAAAGTGCTCTTGCTTCAATGCCTGTCTTCTTATTGGTTGTTACAGCGAAAGGAATACTGACAGATGCTAATCTTCCTTGGAATGACGACAGTCTAGAAATACTAAATACCCTGAAATCATCATGAAGCCAAATAGTACCTGATACCAGCTTTTCAGATGATGGTATTAAAATATGGTCATAGAGAGAAACAATGGTTTTGTTTTGTTTTGTTTTGTTTTGTTTTCAAAAATTGCAGTATTCTTCATAGAAGACTAGTGAAAAGTTATTTTGGTAGAAAAAGCATGACTTCTGATTAGTTTACTGTTTTGTGACAAGGGGAGCTTTATTGCCACTTTGACTTCTAGGATGCTTGGCAAATGTTTCAGTTAACTATAGCATGTTCACAACAATAGTTTCTATAATAGTCATTCTACTTCTGTCCCCAGTATTTACTAGACTTTCGTAATGTTATTCTTTCATGTAATGCGGTTTAGTTAAAGTATTGATTTAATAAAAAATATTGAATGCCATTATTGATGCATGTTCATTTTAACATATTAGAAGTAGTTTTGATTTTTTACACAAACAACCAAACTGGACGTCAGTAGATGGCATTCTGTTTTCCTTTGGGTCGATGACAGCTGGAGTTTTACTGCAGTTATTCACTACATATCTAGGACGTTATTATGTTAGGTTTGGTTGAGAAAAAGATAAAATTTGCCCTGTTGCATTCCTCCTGACTTCTCCTTCACTTTGGAGTTCAAATGAAGAGCTTGCACACAGTCCAAGTGTAATATGGCTATTACAAATTAACCAAGAGTCCCACATAAATCAATCATGCCAGATTATAATTATCACCCCATTCACACCAGACTAATAAAAGTGGTGATCTCTGACACATTGCTCTGGGCAAAATTGATCCAAAACCTTTGGTATCAGAAAACACCTCTTGACTGTGCATGTGATGTGCAAATTGGTTGAAAAAGACCTATAGAGAATCATGTTTCAGACTCCATCAGGATAAGTACTGAAAGGACCTGAACCCCATGACTGGGTTGAACAGTAGAACAATAACAGGGTAAAAATTATAATTATTAAGATAGTACTGCACACAAATAACTAAATGTTTTTGGAACAAACAGATTCTATAGGTAATTCTCCCCAGTGGGCCTTCAATTATTAAAAAAATGTGAGAAAGAAAAGTTCTTTGCGACATAATTCATCTCATTATATAATTTAACAAGAAATAGTATTTTTATTTTAATTTTCGTTTGTTTACCCAATACAGTATCTCACTCCCAAGTACCCTTGAATTGAATACATACCCCAATAAAATGCATTAACTACAATAGAAGAAGCTTGCAACAATATTGTAAACAGTAGGGGGTAAGCATAGTTCATGGACTCTATACATTATATACATTTTATATATTTATGTATTATATAAACTCTGATGGTTTTGACAAAGTAGAAAAAGTGCAGCAGATGCAAGTTCTATTTTCTATCTTTGTAAGGAAATACTTATGCAGAAATACTTACTGAGTATTATCTACATTAGTTGATGCTACACTAATTCTACAATAAAATTTTGAAAGGAGGCCCTACATAGAAAATTAAGAAAGCTGCCCTTTACATGGTCATTATATATACTACCTATTTGTGTAAAATTTTTACCATCTTTCATGTGGTGATAATCCCTGTCACTCTGGCCATAAATACTAAGCCATTTGGTTATGGAGAGAACTTTCAGGTAAATAAATAGCCTTGGTAGGTGGGTCAGGCTAGATGATGGTCTACATTGTATCCTTTTACATTTCAAACTGAGTTAACATGAACAATTCAGATGTTCACAGTTTAAAAATAAAGCCTGGTAACAATCAAGAATAACCTCCTAATGAGTTTGAGTTATGTGTGTTTCAGGCAGAGCCTTTTGAGCAGCAACACAGCATTCCATTAGTAGTGTTTACTAGCAAGGCACAGCCATGTGTCTCTGAGTGTCAGTTAGTGTTCCTAACACTATAATGTTTAAAAGGCACATAAACATACAAAAAGAGGGCTGGAGATGTAGAAACATTGATGGAATCTTGCCTGGCAATGCACGAGGCTGTCTTCAATCCCCAGCACAGCATAAAACTAGACATGATGGTACATGTAATTCAGGAATCCTTGCACACAAGGGTTGGAGACAGAAACATGAGAAGTTCTAGATCATCTTCTTCAATATAAGGCCAGAAAAAGACAAAGTATAAAAAAAAATTAGTAATCACAGGCCTCACTATTCTGATGCAAAAGTCTGGAGAGCCAATGGTAAAGCTTCCATGAATGAATAAGGAGGAGAGATCCATACTACAGGCTTCTTGGCCTCCAGCAGAAATGGCTACACAGAACCAGCCTTTCAGAGACTATAAGCATCTCTGTGTTCACACATGGAGGATATCATGATAGTTCATACATCTCTGTATCTATAACAGAAGATACCAGAAGAGCTCATAGCTTTGATTTTATGTACTTCCAGGAGAGTGGAACCATGAGAACTTCACAGCACTTCCATCTTAAACAAGTGATCTCCCTTAAGGGAAGAAGAATAAAGGAAGCCATGTCTGACTGCTAACTAAAGTCAGATTCACGTGTAGTGTACTCATAGTCTTCCTGCTACTGAGAGTCTTGAGTAGCACATGACGTCTGGTGCTATAATCAATCTGGTTATTAAGCTGCACTGTCCAGAAAAGTATGTTTCACTGACTCTCACAATTTTTTTTTTACAAAAACTTTGGCAATAAGCTGGTAAGACAGCTCTATCTAGTTTCTGATATTCCGTGTATATGCATTTGTCAAAGTGTCAGGAAAGGCAAGGAATGAAAAGACAGACCATGCCCCACATTTGTGTATGGACTTTACTTGTTCTTGTTCTTCCTTTTTGACATTCATTGTTGCCTTGAAGTAACTTGAAACGTAGCTTGTAGGCTACCTATGAAGCAAGCTTCCCTGTCAACAATTTGAGTCCTACAGAGATTTATGAAGTTAATCTGCCTCTAGGACCTGAGACCAGTTCCTTTTGCGAATGGGAGTTGGGCTAACAAAGTAAGGAAACTATTTGTTGGATATATATAATAGAATAAAATGCCAGAAATTTTCCACTAAATTATCTAAAAAAATTATTTACATGAAATGCATTTTCTAAGGAAGAATATGAAAGCATGTGAATTCTTTAAAAAATGAGGTTCTGTGCTCATTTACACTATCACAGGAGTGTCTTCCACATGCTCAGAGGAAAAGAAAAATAAATCAACGGGTGAGAAATGTATACATTGAAGAAGGCTGAAATTTTGTAAAAGTACATGTAGACTTTAAAAACCCACTCATGTGGATACAGCTTAGTGGTAGAGATTTATTTTGCCTACCATGCAAAATACTCTAGGTTCAATTGCCACTACCCCAAAAGAAAAAAAAAAAAATCCTATTCGTGCATCTAGTTTGAATTTTTTTTTTTTTTTTACTTTAAGGTGCAGTTCATAAGCTAATAGCATTAAAAAGATAATTTTTATTAGATATTTTTTTATTTACACTTCAAATGTTATCCCCTTTCCTGATTTCCCTCCAAAACCCTTCCATCCCATCCCCCACGCCCCTGCTCACCAACCCATCCACTTCTGCTTCCCTGTTCTGGCATTCCCCTACACTGGGGCATCGCTCTGTCAATGGAAGATAGAAAATGATTGTTTCCCTTGGTCATTGATAAAAGCGATTTTGAAATTTCATGGGATGGTAAATTCACATATCTCTTTATATGTAAGAGGTGAAAGAACTTCCTACCATAAAGCATTCTTCTCAGATTGAGGTCAATTTCAATGCCACATAGAATATTCTAGTCTGGCTTTTTTGTTTGTCTTCAGTGGTGGATAATGTTCTCTTATGGGGTGGGAACCATACACTTTCCAGCTGGTTAGGCAAGGCACTGTGTGCCAGGACTTGACTGAAAAATCGAACCTTCAGGAGAGCTAAACCTTACAGATCCCATGACTCAGGGGCTAATTCTGGCAGTAATTTAGCCATTATTAACGACTTAATTATGTCATCTGAAAAGGTAGGCTTAGTGAAATGTGAGGCAACAGAAAACTCCAGAAAGAAAATGACAAATTTGGGACTGTCCTAAAAGTCACTAGGGCAATGCTCTTTAAGGTGAAGAGAAAAGTGTTTCTGAGTGCCTTGAATCACATGCATCAGCCTCAGAGATGGAATGGGGACCTTGGAATTCATCCCACTAAGCAGGCTTCATTTGAATGGCAAAATTCAAGTTATCTGAGTAACTTATAACTTGTATTTATTTTAAAAGAAAACTTTAGTTTTATTTTAAATACCTTAAGCCTTTCTCTTAAAGGGTATAGTTTTCAAAGTCCTTCTAAAAACTTGAGGGCTTGCTTCAGGATACATGTGCGCACACACACACACACACACACACACACACACACACACACACAGAGAGAGAGAGAGAGAGAGAGAGAGACAGAGACAGAGACAGAGACAGAGACAGAGACAGAGAGACAGAGACAGAGAGAGAGAGATGTTTAACATGATGATTAAAGAGTTTGGACACTTATTATCCCAGTATTTAGGAGGGTGAAACAGGAAAATTATGAGTTTGAAGGCAGTGTGGGTTACATAACAAAAGACTACCCACCACACACAAATACCAGCAAAACTTACAGTGAGAATCTATATATTGGACCTAAGAATCTCTATGTGTCCGTAACTGGAAAGTTCTAGATTACCTAGGAGTACGTCTTCTAGGTAAGCTACAAGACTCACGATTAATTGTCAATTTAAACAAATGAGGGGATTTTAAAATATGTTTTATATAATGCTTAGAACTACTTTATATTACAGATGGTGTTTCACAAAATGCTAGTGTAACCTGGATATGTGTTGCTTGTCTTCTAAACATTACTACACTCTCTGCAAGCCTTTATTTCAGTATACTTTTCTGCTAAGTTCTAGGTGTCCAATGGTTGTCTCACTCTAATGTCATCATAGCCCTCCCTTAAAGGATGACATGATCATCTCTCTGCTATCCTTCACCCATGCTGGAGAGTCTCTTTTGGGCACATATAACATAGATTGCTGGCCAAATTTGGGGACATGGTAGGAAATCTTAAACCTCTCCCAGATAGCAGAATGTAAGTGTGATTCCTCTGTTTTGAATTTTCTTGTTTGTTTTCTTGCCAGGAAGTTACTAGTATATCGTATAAACAGCAACTAATAAAAAAAAAAAAAAACCCTCCTTTTCACTTTTGGTTTTTCAGTCTGTTTGGCTGTATGTTTCATTGTTTGGCTAACAGAAACTAAACTCAGAGCTTCAGACATCCTAGATATACAGCCTTGCCACTAGATGATAATCTCAGCGCTTTCCCATTCTTTCAGTTTATTGCCTTGAAATCAGGTCTTACTGGGATGTCCAAGCAGACCTAATACTTATGTTGTAGCTCCCCAAGAGGTTTGAACAAATGCCTCAACCTGAGAAGTACCTGGGAGGACAAGCCTATACTACCAGCTCCATCTTCTTTTACAGTTTTTAGATGCACCTGTAGTAGTTGTCAGGAGGACCACTACGATAACTTAATTTAGCCTTCAAAGGCATAATACCTAAGATTGAGAGTGGGTTATTTTTGGTAAATTATTTCATGCATTTATTTATTCTCATATGGTGCAAATATTGCAAATATATTTTGTGGTTGATAGCAGGGTCGGTCGCAATGACCACTGAGCAGAGTCAGAAGTTCAAGGTCTTGGATGCCTAGTAAGTCTATTTGTTAAATATGTGTATGCACACACACAAACACACACACACATGAGAGAGAGAGAGAGAGAGAGAGAGAGAGAGAGAGAGAGAGAGAGAGAGAGAGATTCAGTTCAAACAACAGAGAATTTCACAAAAGTAGAGAGTCATGTTATCACCAAGTGCTGGTTGACCTTGAGGAAACTATATAAGCTCTAAAGCCCTAGTGTCTTTATGAACAAGTCGGCAATCTTATTTTATAGATGAACAACCTGATACCCACATCGTCTAGCTTACCATCAGAACAAGAACAAAAGGTGGCTTGATTCATGAGATTTCCTTTTTACTCTTACAGACCTACAACATTCTGATTGCTACATTTGATTTCAACTTTATTTAAATTAACAAGACAGTTATATGAATTTAAGCTACATTCCATTGAACAGGATCTCCCCAGAGATGGTCAAATAAATTGAGGCCGCCTTCCCCAGACTATTGCATTTCTAGGCACATTGTACTAGAAATTTTTCTTGGGTTGGTCAAGAATGTACAGGAAACACATAGACCTCTACTGTATATCCTCTGATGACTGCCCTTTGACTCCACCCCCAAGCTTCATGATGGCACATTCATCTCCACAATCATCTTAGTGACAGCTGGTCACTGAGGTTCTAACATCTCTTCCATCCGGTTTCTAACAACCTCAACTGCTGATAGATGATAATAGATAGATGATAGATAGATAGATAGATAGATAGATAGATAGATAGATAGATAGATAGATATACTAAGAGAGAATCAGAGAATCCACAATTCCAAATCTCCTTTTAAAAGATACACATTTGAAGAAATATAGAGTCTTCTTCACCTTTATCATTAGTCTATTATACGAAATACTTCTTTATTCTTCAATGACCCTCTTTGGCTTGCCAGACTTTCTTAGGGCATGAGGTGTGAGTACAAAGATTTGTGGCTGTGCCCTTTGATGAGAGCTTTTTAAGGAAATCTTTTAATGCCTGCAGTAACAAAACCAAAGAATTAATGCCTTTTGAGATCTACAAATAGATCTAATTACTTCTTCTTTTGACAAAGAATGACCAATTTTCAACTACATTCTGTATGTTGAATTTCATTCTCACTTACTTTTCCTTTTTATATGTAAATATACTTCATCAAAAGAAAAAGTAAAGTGTAACAAAAAAAAGTTAAGGTAAAATGATCTGTAATTTTATATTGAGCAAACAAAGGCAAAAATCTTATTATTGAGTGTCATGTATTACCTATAATGTTCTCAATTTCTTTTATTAAATATACCCACACACATTTTTTCTATGATAAACTTAGAAATGCTCATAAGATTACCCAAGCTCTCTATTATAGATCTCTGCTACTTTTAATATATAAATCATGACCAAATTTTCGGTGCAGGATTGATATAATACAATTAATCAAAATTTTGGTTTGGTTTGCATTGGTTCTGAAATATTAGTAGGATACAATTCAGCCAACAATGCTAACCCTCAAATATTTTCTGCAAATATTTTCAGAATTGTGGTTGAATAAGAATGCATGGAAAGAAGAAGCAAAGGTGAAAGGAAAGATGTTGCTCTTGCAAAGGACATATTTTTTATCCCCAGCACCTACAAGGTAGTTCACAGCCATTTATAACCCTAATTTACTTCCAAGGAATATAATATAGACATATATGGTATATGTGGTATATATCCATACCTGTAACTACTGAGAACAAAATAAATTTTAAAAAAACTTATTTTGTTTTTAAAGATGAAAGGGTGAAGAGTATATATAGATTTTAGAACCTCTCAGCCTTCCTTCACTAACCTGTAGATACAAGAGTGATCAACCAGCAGTCATATGTCACGACTTGCCCTAAATGCTAGAGATAGACACAAGTACCCCATTTATGGTCCTCAGTGGAGCTAACAGCCCAAAGGAAAGAACAGGTATAATCACAATATGCTTGAATGGGTGCGAAAACTCAGGTATAATCACAATGTACTTGAATAGATGAAAAAACTCACAGTACTTCAGGGGGAAAAATCAATGTAAATTGACAATCATGTGAAGTTGTTCAGTAAAGCTGCTCAAATTAAGCATTCTTGTATTCAATCAAGATGATAAACTCTAAAAAGTGTCAAGGTAAATTAGTAAGATGCTGGCCACTGGATGGACATCAAGGAGGCACAACCACCCATTGTGGGTCATGGGAGTTTTAACAAACAGCTTTAAGAACAGCTCAACAGTATAGAAATATTGTCTGAAGCACGGGTCATTTCAATTTTATTCTTTCTTTAAGCACAATGCTTTTTTTTCAAGATGTATTTCCATTCCATATTAACAACCATTCAACAATTCTTTTGGAAAAAAAAGTGAGCTGGATTCTAGTGACTCTGATGTTACTTTATGCATATGCTCGTGTACACAGGGCCAAGGACCCAGGCAGCCTAAACTCTCATCTCTGACTCAGAACTTTATGAAGCTTCATACTCTCCACAGTTTGACTGCACTGTGTGTTATTCAACCTTCCAGAATCCAACCAGTTGAAAACAGTCCTTTGGTACATTCTATGACCCCCCCCCAAAAAAAAATTCATAGGTATTGTGAATGAGGTTGTCCACGTATCTGTTTAAAGGATACTCTTTGCCTTTGGATGACAGTTTCCATGTACTCCCTTTAATAAATGTGATAAAGTCATTGCTCTTTCATAGATTGCTTGTATTTTCCACTCATGGTCAAGTGTGGTTTGAAAGTTTTAAATAAAAAAGTTCCCAAGATAAACAGTTCACACAATTTAAACTGAGTCCATTTCTCCTTAAAAGTATGACAAACTCCTATGAAATATGGCTCCATTCTTCCCAATAGATGACTAATTACTTTGTGTAGTGTAGCCATGCTATAAATGCTACTTCCCTATGAGCCAATTCATAGTCAGCTTGGATATAATATTAACTGTCATCATTACAATGTTAATATTCAAGAAGCCCTTATCTCATTAAATAGTAGTCCCTTTAACTCAAGAACAGTAGTGCTAAAGATTCAGCTTCACCAGAATGTTTCCCAGAAATAGAAAGAAGCCTTTTTGCTGGCCCCAAGAGAGTCTTAGAATGCATTCCCTCTGGATACGGGGAAGATATTGTGTAAAATCAACCTGTGTTGCATTAGTGTTGCTCATTTAGCACTTTGAGTCATGCACTTTCAAAACCACTGTTTTAATATGAAATGATTGTTAATCTATCTGGAAAGCACAGGCTCCCACTTCCTGCTATTTCCTCTATTAACTCTGGACTCTGTTCCATGTGCTCATTTCAAAATCAAGTGGAATTAAACCAAATTTCATTTACCTAATTACTACGATGGTGACTTTTCTTTAAAAGCAAAGGAAGACATGATAAGATACCACAGTGCAGAGTTCTGAGTCACGGACACCATAATTGACTCCACATGGATAAAGACCTGTATGCATATTAGCAATTGAGAGATCCAAGTTTTGCTCTGTCTCTTCCGATGGATTCTGTTATCTGTTTTTTCCTTTTACCTTCCTTGTCTATCTTAACAACACTTTAGATACTGTGTTAAAGTAGAAGAATGACCCTTTAAAAGAAACATTAAGATACAATATTTTATTTTTCTAAGAAATAGTATTATAAAGTTCACCCATTTTAATATACTGTTTATTTCTAAGATTTCAAGTTCAATTTCAAGTTCAATTTTAGACACACACCTTAGTGTTTTAATATATATGTAGATATGTATGTATCTATATACATATATACATATACATATGTATATAAATTATCAAAAATAATGTTGTAGTTGGAACGTCTCTTCTTACAACATTTGGTCCACAACCAGATCTCAGAAGATATTACAGCTTCATTGTTGACAGTACAATGCGAGCCGCTTCTGCAGTTGCCTACTGTCTTCTCTGCCATGTATTTAAAGTAAAGGGAATTAGATTAGATTCGTTTCAAGCCATGAAACTCAGTGACGCGAACTAAATCATTTTGAAATACTTGTGGATAGTCTTACTTGATAATAACACACTTGGACAGTTAAGTATTTAGACAGGGCATAATGAAAAGGGTGTAGAAAGCGGCAGAAATACACAGAGCTGATTCAGGCATGAAAAATTATACAGTGAGCCAGCGTGTCGCACCTGCTTTCATTCTGGGAACAAAAAAAAAAAAGGAAAAAGAAAAAAGTGTGTGTGACTAACCAATAATCCACCCCAACATTTACAAGGGCGATTAATTAGCTGGGAATGCATGATTCTTGAATGCAAACTTGTTTTTATTCAGCGTGAGTCATGCAATACAAATTAATGTTGTCTCCTAGACACATAATTCTTGAGAGTCAATGCCAAGAAGCCAGCAGTCCCCATTGCTGCATTCCATCTTGAAGGAGTGCAAATGGAGATTAGACTTCAAGAAATCGCATCAGTTCATGTCAAACCTGACTCGTGCTACAGCCCAGCCAGCCCGTGCCACATTTTATCATTATCATACACCCGAGCCTCATCAATATGCCCTTAGGTGTCCAAAGGTATTTAGAAAACAACAAGACAACTTCATTAAGATTGGCATGGTACCAAAAATACAGATGCTGAATTCAAAGTGCATAACAAAGCTGGCAGACAAAACTATCTGGTTCATTAGCCGTGCAGTAGGATGATTAGAGCAATCAAGAGGTTAGTCCTGCACCCCCTCCATAGGGAAGGTGTTACTCGATGGGTCATGACCAAGGAAGAAGACAGTCAAATGCAGCTGAGGCCAATGATGGGAACTAATATATTAACAGCATTTGGCATTACTTCAAGCCCTTTCTCTTGTATGCTTTCTTATCTCTCACCTTAATTAAATTCTGTTCCTATAACAGACCACTGCAGCCCATGTAATCAGTATTAAGTAAAGGATTATTTAGCTTATGGTTTTGGAGGCTGGGATTTCCAAGACCATGGTGCTGGCATCTGTGAAATATCCAATGAGGGTCTTCTGCTAAGTCCTGCTACATTAGAGGTAAGATGGAGTGAGGGCCGGAGTGCACTCTTACTTTTACATCAAAGTTACTCCAAACAACAGGTTCACCCATGAGCCAATCACTTCCCAAAGGCCTTGCCTCTCAGCACTGCAGCAATGATGACTAGGTTAAGGGACAAAACACCCAGGATATACAGTCATACCATAGCCTCGAATGCACTGCAACAAGATTAGCAAATCATCTACTGTGAACTCACTACTCAAAGATAAAACTCAGAAAAAAGCTGGACATTCTTGAGTCAGAACCTGAGTTTTTCTTTTCAGAAACAGTGTCTTACATCGCCCAGACTGGCTTCAAACACACTCCACCTTTAAAGAGGCTTTTGACTCTCTGATCCTTCTGTCTCTACCACCTAAATACTGAGATGACAGACATGTCCAATCACACTCAGTTTGTATGGTCCTCGAAAGCAATCTTCAGGTTTCATGCATGCTAATTTGACACCCTACCAACTGAGTCACATCCTTATCCAAAGCCTGACCAAAACTCTGCACACTGTGCCCAGATAACACTGAACTGAGACGTTAAGTATGACTTTTTTAATACTGAAGAGAAGCATTACCTTACTTATCTAGATATTTTAATAAACATTGTGTTACGTAGATTTTTTTTTAACAACTCTTAGGCTGTCTGGTGAATTGAATTCAATCTAAATAACATTAATGTTCGTGGGATATTTCTTTGTTGTCATTTTTTTTGTGTGTGTGTGAAGTTTTATCTCAACTTTCAAGATTCTCTGTTAAAATAAAATAGAAAAATCTACAAAGAAAAAGATGAATCTATTTTTCCAGCAGACTATATATCCAGATATTTTAGAATGGTCCAAAGCAATTTTATTAGAGCTAACAATCTGATCATTTCACTTCAGGCCTTAAGTAACCTGCCAGCCCTCATAGTTCTACACAAGAATAAAAAAGAGGACTAATGGAAGTGAAAAAGTCATTTTAATTTACTGTTACATTAATTGAAACTTGTTCTTTATATTTTTGTTTATTATGCTCATTATATTTGTGCTGGCATCAAATATAGCTTTTCCAGGTAATTAAAATGCACTCTATTACACATCATGTGAAATCTTCAGACATTTAGAGCCAGAGAGAGAGAGAGAGAGAGAGAGAGAGAGAGAGAGAGAGAGAGTCTGTTTTCCCATGATTCCCTAACTTAGGGCAATTAGAAACTGATTTGGGGATTAGAGGAAGACAAACAGGTGAGAACACAGGCCTGCCACTTGACATTTTGTGTTTGTATTAGAAGGTTTGGCTCTGCTGAGACTAGGTGAGTTCAGAGAGTGCCAGGTTGTTAGAGAGTTCTCTAATCACATTCCCATTTCTCTGCCTTCCCCTCATCTTCTTTCTCCATTAGCATCTCTCTGGGAACCTGGTTTGGATCCTGGTCCCTTTCAAAGGCCCCAGTGCATGTCATTCTTGGTTTGTTAAGAACCACCAACCTTCCCTCAAGCATGATGACTTTGCAGCTTCTGGCTCTGACCCAGTCTAAGCTAAGCAGGTGTCACTGAACAAGCAGTCAGCTTGAGATCCAAAAGACTATTCAGACCTAATTTTGAACTTCAGTAAACACAGTGGGTTGGCTCCTCATGCAAATAAAATGCAAAAGCTACAGGGAAGATATTCTTTGAACTTCAGGTTCCTACCTGAAAAAAACACAGCTCTTAGTTGCCCTAGCCACAGACATGACAGGCATTTTGGTTTCTAACATTCCTCAGAATTTATGGCCTTCATCATTATGAATAAAATGATTCACATAAGCTCTCCTGGAGCAAGAGCTTAAAGAGTTATTATAGTAGCATCTGTTAGCACTAATGGCCCCAGTGCCTGCAGCAGTTCAAGATGAGCCTATATTATCAGCATGCAGGAGGCACAAGCAGAAGCCTTCAGAAACTAAACTTGACACAGACATACTGTTCTATAAACAATGACAATCACTGGGGAAAAAATAAAATTTATGGGAAATGATGAGCTTGGTTTATCTCATCATGGAGCTGGAGTAGAAATTGAAAGAAAAGCTGGGTAGAGGTTCATGTCTGGAATCTACCTTGAGTATCAAGTTCTGTGCTGCTTTCCCCAGCTACACCCATCTCCAGGAATACTCACTAGCAGGATAAGCCTTGCCCAGGCCTTTAGGCTACTTCTGGCTCTTGAGAACAACCACCAAACATGGGCAGAAGGCCATCAGGTACTTGTGCCTCATAGGGTAGGTATTAGCTGGGAGGTTCATGAAGACTGAAGCATTCTGGATGCTTAGGAGGCCAAGCAAGGTCATTCTCAGGTTCAAAGAGAAGTTTATATATATAATTCTGCCTCTCTCTCTCTCTCTCTCTCTCTCTCTCTCTCTCTCTCTCTCCCTCTCCCTCTCCCTCTCCCTCTCCCTCTCCCTCTCCCTCTCCTTATCCCTCTCACCATCTCTGGCTGTGAGGCTGTGTCTCTCTCTGTCTTTTTCTGTCTCTCTGTTTCTGTCTCTGTCTCTGTCTCTCTGTTTCTGTCTCTGTCTCTGTCTCTCTGTTTCTGTCTCTGTCTCTCTCTGTCTCTCTCTCTGTCTCTGTCTCTGTCTGTCTCTGTCTCTCTCTCTGTCTCTCTGTCTCTCTCTATTTCTCTCTCTCTCTCTCTCTCTCTCTCTATCACACACACACACACACACACACACACACACACACACACACACACACACCACTAGTTAATTGAAAGCTATTTCCTCACAAACCAGCTGTGTCTTGTTTTTGCATGGCAATCTGATGAACCATAACAAGAATTCTAGTAAGCGACAGAGTCATTCCCATTAGATGGACAGGTGAGGATTGGTCCAGTAAAGAGTCACAAAATAAATTCAATCAACCTAAAGGGGTCAGAACCAGAGTCAACTAGAGATAAGTACTATGAACAAGGGTTCTGGGAAATATCTTAGAAATGACCTTTCAGTAGTGTGTTAACAAGGTAAAGGGAGTTGGGCAATAGAAGAAATTCTCTTTCTTCTACAAGACTCTTCTTGAGTAGAGAACCATCTTTGTACTGTTTTATGTTTATCATACTCAGGAAATTTTCTGAGCCTCATTCATCTCCTACTGATCTAGTAATTCTATGCAGTTGTTTGGGCTCTATTTTTCTTTTTCTTTTTTTTTTTTTTTTTGTCTTTTTGTCACTGTGGTGGACTCTGATATCCAAAGAGCTCTGGTACTCTCCCTAAAGCTCTATTTGCAG
The DNA here is from genome assembly GCA_902729485.2 of Mus minutoides. Lineage (NCBI taxonomy): Eukaryota > Metazoa > Chordata > Mammalia > Rodentia > Muridae > Mus > Mus minutoides. The sequence continues at coordinate 370,067 of LR750591.1, read as the reverse complement.
AGCATAGGATTCAGAGGCCTTTCTCTGGAGACTTTCTACTACCATGCATAAAGTGACCCTAGAAAATAGAATAGTGCTCTGTCATGCTCTCAGTTGTCACAAGTGTGCCCAGGAAGAATGGAATACATAAAATTAACAAAATGTAAAATACAAAATAAACTGACTTCACCAGTAAAAAGCCAGGCATGTCAGACCCCAAGACCAGGCGAATGGAAGCTCACACTGCATCTTTCTTTTCTTTCAATCCTGTTCCCTTGGTTGGGTAAAATTCCTCCCCCAGTCTACATTCTTCTGCTTTAAAATGTGAAGCACTATATGTGTTCTATTGGCATGTCATGTGTGTCCAGTACTCCTAACATAATGCCTCCTCTACACTATGCAAAAGTTCTTAATATATACCAGTGTAGTTTTACTATGACAATTTCATTTTGTTCATGCTACATTCTGTGCTTGTTATCAGGAACTGAACTCTACATACAAAAATACTGGGATCTCAACAACAGTACACTGAAATCTCACAATTAATTCTGCAACTCATTGAGTTATTTCACTTAATATTCCCAAAGTCTAATAACTTCTCATTTATAGTGAAAATGTGGGACTGTAGATCACAGCCATCTATAATGGAACCTGATGCCCATTTCTGGTGTGCAAGTACACAAGTGGGCAGAACTCTATACATAATAAATGAATAAATAAATAAAAGAATAAATAAATAATCTTTTTAAAAATTAAATAAAAATAAATAAGGTTAAAATGTAGATCCTATGAATTACAATTCATATCTAAGATATGTAAAGCTGTTTGTCCATTTTTATTAGATATTTTATTTATTTACATTTCAAATGTTATCCCCTCTCCTGGTTTCACCTCCAAAAACCCCCTATCCCCTTCCTCATCCTCGTGCTCATCAACACACCCACTCCTACTTCCTGGCCCTGGTATTCCCCTACACTGGGGCATAAAGCCTTCACAGGACCAAAGGCCTCTCCTCCCATTAATGACCAACTAGGCCATCCTCTGCTACATATGCAGCTGGAACCATAAGTCCCACCATGTATACTCTTTGGTTGGTGGTTTAGTCCCTGGGAGCTGTGAGGGTTCTGATTAGCTCATAGTTTTGTTCCTCCTATGGGGCTACAAACCCCTTCAGCTTCTTGGGTCCTTTCTTTAGCTCCTTCATTGGGGACCCTATGCTCAATCCAATGGTAGGCTGCGAACATCTACCTCTATATTTGTCAGGCACTGGTGGGCCTCTCAGGAGACATCGATAACAGGCTTCAGTTATCAAGCACTTGTTGGCATCTACAAAAGTATCTGGGTTTGGTGATTGTATATGGAATGGATCCCCAGGTAGGATAATCTCTGGATGGTCCTTCTTTCAGTTTATGCTCCACACTTTGTGTCTGTAACTCCTTCCATGGGTATTTTGTTCCCCCTTCTAAGAAGGATCAAGTATCCATACTTTGGTCTTCTTTCTTCCTGAGTTTCATGTGGTTTGTGAATTGTATCTTGGGTATTCCAAGCTTCTGGGCTAATATCCACTTATCAGTAAGTGCATAACATGTATGTTCTTTTGTGATTGCGTTACCTCACTCAAGATGATATTTTTCTAGTTCCCACCATTTGCCTGCAAATTTCATGAATTCCTTGTTTTTAATAGCTGAGTAGTACTCTGTTGTGTAAATGTACCACATTTTCTGAATCCATTCCTCTGTTGAGGGACATCTGGGTTCTTTCCAGCTCATGGCTATTATAAATAAGGCTGCGATGAACATAGTGGAGCATGTGTCCTTATTACATGCTGGAGCATCTTTTGAGTATATATTCAGGAGTCATATATCTGGGTTCTCAGGTAGTCATATGTCGAGCTTTCTGAGGAACTGACAAACTGATTTCCAGAGTAGTTAGTTATACCAGCTTCCAATCCCACCAGCAATGGAGGAGTATTCCTCTTTCTTCACAACCTCGCCAGCTTCTGCTGTAACCTGAGTTTTTGATCTTAGCCATTCTGACTGGTATGAGGTGGAAAGTTTGTCCATTTTTAACATCCAAGATATTGTGGCTTGAATAGAGTGATACCCTTGATATTCATCAGTTAGAGTTTTGCCCATGTGACAAAACACATGAGATCTATCAAACTGAATGTAGAAGAATTATTTTGGCCCCACAGTTTCAAATGTTCTTTCTCTTGGTTAGTGGACTTGGTAGTTTCAGGCCCATGATTAGACAGAAAAAAGATTGCAAGAAGTTCTTAAAGGGATAAAACTACTCAGTTTCTGGCTGAGAGAAAACAAAAATAAGAAAGATTCATGATTTGTAACATAACCCTCAAGGGCAAACCTAGTAACCAACTTTCTGCAACTAGTTACTACCTCTTCAACAACTCTAATAACCTACTTACTTGTGAACAATCTTTTGGCATATTAGACTTCTGGTTAAATCTAAGCTCTAAAATATAAGGTAAGTCTTATTTTAATTATTTTTCTTATTTATTTACTTTGCATCCTAACCACAGTTTCCCCTACCCTCTCTCTTCCCCATCCTTCCTACCCACATCCCTTCCTCCCACCCATTCCTCCTTTCGTCTTCTTCATGATATCGCATGGATATCAATCAGTCTCAGCATCATAAAGTTGTAGTAAGACTAGGTGCATATTCTCCTTTTGAGGCTTGATAAGGCAAAGCAGAAGCAGGAAAAGATCCACAAGCAGGCAACACAGTCAGGGCAGGCCCCTGCTCCCACTATTTGGATTCCCACATGAAGAGCAAGCCATTACATATGTGCAAAGGGTCTAAGGCAGTCCCATGTATGCTCCCTGGTTGGTGGTTCAGTAACTGTGGGCTGCTATGAGCCCAGGTTGGTTGATTCTCTGAGTTATCTTATGGTGTCTTTGACCCCTCCCTCTCCATCCTAAAATCCTTTGTCCACCTCTTCTAAAAGAGTTCCCAAGCTCTGCCTAATGTTTGGCTATGTGTCTCTGCATCACTTTCCATCAGTTGTGGGTGAGGCCTCTCTGATGATGGTGATTCTAGGCTCCTATCTACAAGGATAACAGAATACCATTAACAGTCTTGTGGGATGGGCTTTCCTTCATGGCATGGGTCTTAAGCTGAATCAGTCATTGGCTGGCCATTCCCTCAATTTCTGTTCCATCTTTATCCCTGTATATCTTGTAGGCAGAACAAATTGTAGGTCAAAGGTTTTGAGACAGAGTTGTTCTCTCAATCCGTCCATCAGAAGGCTTACTTCATTACATGAGATGGCTCAAGATCCATATGCCCCAGTGCTAGGAGGCTTAGTTAGGATTACTTTCGTAGACTCCTGGGAGTTACCATTGCCCTAGGTTTCTTGCTAGGCCCAGAGATCCCCCATTCCAGTATTTTCTCCCTGCTGTTTCCATCCTCATCTCCTGCCTTGTTGAGTCCCAATCCCTGATTCACCTACAATCTATATTCTATTTCTCCTTTTCAGGGAAATTCAAGTTGTCCCTTCCCACAAGTTCTCCTTGTTACTTAGCTTCTTTGGATCTATGGATTATATCATGGTTATCTTTTAGTTTATAGCTAGTATCTACTTACAAGTGAGTACATACCATATAGCATCAATCATAATGGAAGCACACATCTTGANGAAACCTGGGTGGGTGCGTGGCACCCAGGCCTTGCGCCCTGCACTGGAGCTGAGCAGTGTGGACTGGAAGGGAAGGGGTCCTCTCCCAGCCTGTCTATCTCCTGGCTACAGACTCAAGTCCCACGAGTTTGGACTGGAGCAGATGTGTGTTCCTCTTACCAGTGGTCCTGAGGTCGCTGGGAGAGTCCCGCTGGAAGCCGGGGTGTGTGCGTGGCACCCAGGCCTTGCGCCCTGTGCTGGAGCAGAGCGGTGTGGACCGCCCGGAGCGATCTTAAAGTCCTGGGATGTCCCTAGCTGTGTCCGCTGGGCTCGGAGGAAAGATGGCGGGCGCAAGAAGTTCTTAAAGGGATAAAACTACTCAGTTTCTGGCTGAGAGAAAACAAAAATAAGAAAGATTCATGATTTGTAACATAACCCTCAAGGGCAAACCTAGTAACCAACTTTCTGCAACTAGTTACTACCTCTTCAACAACTCTAATAACCTACTTACTTGTGAACAATCTTTTGGTATATTAGACTTCTGGTTAAATCTAAGCTCTAAAATATAAGGTAAGTCTTATTTTAATTATTTTTCTTATTTATTTACTTTGCATCCTAACCACAGTTTCCCCTACCCTCTCTCTTCCCCATCCTTCCTACCCACATCCCTTCCTCCCACCCATTCCTCCTTTCGTCTTCTTCATGATATCGCATGGATATCAATCAGTCTCAGCATCATAAAGTTGTAGTAAGACTAGGTGCATATTCTCCTTTTGAGGCTTGATAAGGCAAAGCAGAAGCAGGAAAAGATCCACAAGCAGGCAACACAGTCAGGGCAGGCCCCTGCTCCCACTATTTGGATTCCCACATGAAGAGCAAGCCATTACATATGTGCAAAGGGTCTAAGGCAGTCCCATGTATGCTCCCTGGTTGGTGGTTCAGTAACTGTGGGCTGCTATGAGCCCAGGTTGGTTGATTCTCTGAGTTATCTTATGGTGTCTTTGACCCCTCCCTCTCCATCCTACAATCCTTTGTCCACCTCTTCTAAAAGAGTTCCCAAGCTCTGCCTAATGTTTGGCTATGTGTCTCTGCATCACTTTCCATCAGTTGTGGGTGAGGCCTCTCTGATGATGGTGATTCTAGGCTCCTATCTACAAGGATAACAGAATACCATTAACAGTCTTGTGGGATGGGCTTTCCTTCATGGCATGGGTCTTAAGCTGAATCAGTCATTGGCTGGCCATTCCCTCAATTTCTGTTCCATCTTTATCCCTGTATATCTTGTAGGCAGAACAAATTGTAGGTCAAAGGTTTTGAGACAGAGTTGTTCTCTCAATCCGTCCATCAGAAGGCTTACTTCATTACATGAGATGGCTGGTTCAAGATCCATATGCCCCAGTGCTAGGAGGCTTAGTTAGGATTACTTTCGTAGACTCCTGGGAGTTACCATTGCCCTAGGTTTCTTGCTAGGCCCAGAGATCCCCCATTCCAGTATTTTCTCCCTGCTGTTTCCATCCTCATCTCCTGCCTTGTTGAGTCCCAATTCCTGATTCACCTACAATCTATATTCTATTTCTCCTTTTCAGGGAAATTCAAGTTGTCCCTTCCCACAAGTTCTCCTTGTTACTTAGCTTCTTTGGATCTATGGATTATATCATGGTTATCTTTTAGTTTATAGCTAGTATCTACTTACAAGTGAGTACATACCATATAGCATCAATCATAATGGAAGCACACATCTTGAGCCTCAACTTCACAGTCAGGCATAAAATATTGGAAATAAACCACTCCCACATACATGAGCAGGCTTCCAGAAATTTCTGTGTGGAAGACAGGAGATAGTTTGTTTCTGTAATGTTGACTTTATACTCTGTCTACTTTCCTGTTATAGAGAGAAAACACTCTGACAAATGTATCTTAGAGGAGGCAAGGGTTTATCTTATGTTAAACTTCGAAGTCACAGGCCACATCATTAAAGGAAGTCAGAAAGGGAAGTGAGACAGGAATCATAAGGAAAAAAAACCTAGTGCAGTCATGGTGAAACACGGTCTACTAGCTCATTCCATCTATCTCATTTATTACTAAGTTTCCAATATAGACCAGGAACATCATATTAGGGGTAGTGCTGCCTACAATGGGCAGAGCCCTCCTGCATTAATCATAATTCAAAATATTTTCTCACAAACATGACAACAGGCCAGACTTACAGAGGCAATTCTTCGATGGAGGCACCCTCTTCCTGGGTGGCTCTAGGTTTTATCAATCTTCCAACAAAAACTAGCCAGCAGACCTGATGAAGATTTATTAGATCTTAATTTCTAGTAGAAAAACTATTAAACAGCAATTATAATATTAAGTAAACATATGCATAAAGTTAATGCATATAAAAACTGATTCATTTTCCTTTCCCACTGAGAAAGGGGATCTTGTAAATATCTGATAGAAATATTTCAGATTTCTTGTTGTTAGTGATGGTTTTACAAAGATTTCAGAATTAAATAATCAGAAGTGACATTTTTCTAATGAGTTTCCCCAGAGGACATCTGCTTCTGAATCCACAGATGTTCAGATAACAATACTTTGCTGTATCTGAACATCATGACTGAAATATCAGAGTGGTCTAGAATCACCTAGAATCATGAAAGACTAAGAAGAAAGTCTTAATACTTTGTGCTTTTTAAACCTGCTTCAGTGTATTTTAAACTCTTCCACTTGTATCACAATGAGTGAAACTGAAGAACATTTTGTTAAATGAAAAAGTCAGACACAGAAAGAGAAATATGCTTGTTCTCTAATGTGTTAAAATGGAAAATGTCAGTCTTACAAAGAGGAGAGTGCTTACGTAGTTTGCAGAGGCTTAAGAGAGTGATGGATACATGGGGAAAAGATAGCTAATGGGTACTCAGTACAGATGGGTAGGCATAATAACTCTCAAGGTGCAAAGCTTCCTGGGTGACTATGGTTGCACAACATTTAATTGTATATTTCAAAATAGCTTAGAGGATTTTAAATGTTGTCAACATAAAAGAATGATGATTGTTTGAAGCAATTAAGCCAGTAACCTTGTCTAGTTATTACATGTTGTGCGCATCCCATACAATAAACACATATGAGTCAATTCATGATAAAAGTCATAAACATGAAAAAACCATCAAATCTTTAAATATCAAAAACTAAACACATTTTTAATATAAAATAGAATTTTATCCATCAAATTCTATGTAGAAAAATAACCACTGTATTTAATATCATCAAAATCAGGCAGGCAGTTGTTGCCCAGAAACTTTGATGTTACATTGTTTTGAATATCAATTCAAGGTGAATATTATAAACTGCAGTCTTGAAATCTTATTTACAAAATATTATTTCTATTTATAAAATGAAACAACAATGATCTTCAAAAATAAAGCACAGACCATGAATAGACAGATGCCATAAAGAAAGAAAGGAAATAAAGAAAAGAGAGGAGGAGAGGTAGGATGGAGGATTCCAACTTAGACATTGAGGGTTCACACAATCCCATTTTATAAGAACTAAGAGCCCACTGTCCCTATTGATAACACTGCATGCCTAAGAGACTCATTCAGAAACATCTTATCTGGTTCACAAGAATGTCTTGGCACAATGTGCTTCACTATTAGAGAGGCATCACTATGAAATGGACCCTTATTACTCTTCTACTGATTTAACTTTGGATAAGATGAGATACACTGACTCAGAAGGATGTGCATAATATTTTCTCATCTCTAAGGTATTTCACTGTCAAAAACATCCTTGCCTGAATAACCTGATAGTATCTTCACATGGACTCTGGGGAGGAGAAATATATATATCCATTATAATTTGGGGGCAACAAATGTGCCTTTCTCAATGACTTTAATTCAAATGACAGAAAACTATCACCTTAGAAAACTAAGGAATTCCAGCTAAAGAATTCAACATACTACCTGGAAGAAGAGAGTTAGGTACAGCATGTATGGGAGTTTGGGAAACTCCAGGGATCCATCTTGTCCTGGATGCTACTCTGTAGTTGTGTTACCATGATTCAGTTCTTAATATGCTCTCAAAATTCTATTTCCCTCTATAACATGTTTACAGCATTACCTATCCCATAAGTTTGCTGCAAAGACTATATCATATCACTTATGGGAAGTGTGCCATTTTGCAGGCTCTGTTGGTTAGGTCCCTGTATTGTTTATTCCTTACCTCCACATATCATTAAGAGCCCTATTTACTTTGCTCTAGTTGTGGAGAGAGGGAGAGAGAGAGGGGGGATGATGATGGCTTTTACCCTATGAAACGTATATAGTGTGATCTACAGAGTGTATTATAGGACACTCATTGGTGGTTTTCACAATGTTATATTATGAAATATGCACATATGTTATTTTGTGTGTATATCTGTATATACAAGTGAGCATGTGGTATATCTTCAGTGTGTGAGGATGAAAATGCCTATACACATATGTGTAGAAGTCATAGAGAGACTTATAGCCTTTTAAATATGAACACATATAAATTCCTCCTCTGTTAAATGCTTCTGTGGGTTACCTGTACACAGTGATTTAAAAAGGAGCTAAACCAGCCTTTATTATCCTGTTCTGTCCTTAGTGCTGCCTGTCATTTCCTCAAAGCACCAGGGGTTGCCCTAATCCTTTGAGCTGGTGCTCAGCCCGTGGCTTCCCATCATAGGAAGTATACAGCTGAACCCTTGTACCACTGCTGTTCCTCATGTCTCAGTGTCTGCTTCTGTAGAGCTCCAGTTTCTCAGTCCCAGTGACCTTTCACACACTTGTTTTTGTTCCTGTGTCTAGGACCCTTTTCTAGTAATTCTGTTAGTCTCACTAAGTCCTACCCTTCCCTAATGTTGACAAACCCACTAGAGTTCCTGCTACTACCTTCCCCTTTTCTCAGGAGTAGAAGAGCTGAGACAGAAAGATAGGGGGAATTCCTTATATTTGCAAGACACTATCAGCTGAGTCTGGATTTGTTATCTGGTAGCTATATCTGGCATTTTTAACCCTTTACCTTCCCCTTCCCTGAGCTCATCAACTTCAACTCGCTGGTCTGTATTCACCCAAAGTACCAACATCATAGAGCTCTCCTCAAGTTCGCTGCTATAATTAGGAGTTACTCTCTGCTTTCCAGATTAATTTTCATTTGAAAATTTTTGCATGTTATACCATAGTTCTATTTTAATATGCCAATAGCCTACAAGATAGGAGCTTGAAGAAGAAGTCCAATGTTCAGATCTTCAGGTATAGATAAATATATGTATAATGCCATGAGGAGTTAGTCAGTATTCTTCTTTACAAATCCTTTCCCTGATCCATCTTGCAGGCTCTGTTCCTTAGAGGACTGGAAAGTCCTTTTGTTGTATATTCCCTACCCCTACATAAGGTTGAGAGCTCTGTTTACTTTTCTCTATTTTGAGAGAGAGAGAGGAAGTGCTGGGAAAGGATAGATTTTCACCCTATTGTCTAAACTCAATGAAATATATAGATCTTCCATTGACCTTGGACTTCAGAAATTTAGTCTGCTTTAAGTCCCAATGCTAAAGTTGGATCAAAAACAAAGAGACTGTGTTATTGCCCAGAAATGCCAATGACCTTACCAAAGCCCCACCCCTTCCTCATCACGCTCTGACTTCAGCCCTGACCACTCCCTCTTAGGGATTCTCCCCAGTAAGCAGCTCATCAGCCTTGGGAATATCCTCTCTCCTGGGTTTATAAACAACACTCCCTTCAGCTTCAAAGTTCTCGCAAACATCTACCTCCTCTGACCCAAAACACTTTCCCACCAAGATCTGACAGGGCAGCTCCCTGGCCTCTTCATGTGAAGCAGTGACTCACCCAGCGCTTGGGAGTAGGTCATTCACATTTTCAAAAGCTCCAGTGACACCACCACACCTTGCTGAGGCTTCATTTTGGGGTGTACAGTAATTCTGTGCCTCCTCAGTTTCCACATACTGTCATCTCTGTCTTGAATTTCTGTTTAGAACTAAAGACTCTCATGGGCAAGGGCTAGGTTTATTGAGTAGTCGTATTGGATGGCTGATTTCCTACCAGAATCACCCCACATTTACTGTGCCAAAGGCTCATTGCATCTTATTTCTCTTTTTGCAGGGGTGGATTTGTCCAGGGAAATAGGAACCCAATGCTGTATAATATGATACATGTTATTTACTTAAACGCTTTAACTTTGATGCTGTAAAAAACTGAATATCATTTTACCCAATTTTCTCAAGAAGTGTTTACTGAAAGGCAAAATCACCACACTTTCTCCCTCCCTATATATAGTAAGTGAAGCATAGATTACAACAGTCAGTTTTTTTTTTTCCAAAAGAGAATTGAAATCTCAGAACCACTTCCCATATAAACACAAAGCAAATATCTTTCTGTCATCTTAAGTAATGGAAGACAAGTGCAGTCTGTGAGTTCATTTTCTCCCATCTTGCTTCTAAAGAGCAGGTGCAAGGCCAGCTGGCTCTTTCCAGACTTGTCTCACACATGATCTCAAGAATGATGAAGTGTCTGTCTTAATAACCCACAGATAGTCGTAGTAAAGTAAAAATAATTGATAATAAACATCTTAAGAGGCTGCATTTTTTTCTGTCTTTGTCCCTGAAATATTGATGACATATATAGGATTTTCTTCATCTGTTTCAGTCCTGACACTTCTGCAAGACACAGATGCTGCTAAAAGGGCATGTTCCATTGTTTCTAGAAGCTTCCACTTCCAAACGATGCAATCCCCTAAGGTGGGATGTGGCTAATGGGAGGTTTTGTTGAGTAAATTCTACCAGGAAAATTGACCTGAGAACTTTGTTAAGTCTATTTTGATCATGGCTTTACTCACATAATTAGAATTATCAGCTATAGCTTGGCTTCAGTAACTCATATCAAATGGGGACATACACATGTTGATCTATGAAGCAGTATTCTTGCTTAAGGGAAGAGTTCCTGGCACTTTATACTTAGGGCCATTATTTTTTTTAAACTTCTTGTGATTCTTGTATATTGAAAGCCCAGAAATGGTGTTATTTGAACATTATCCAGAGCTCTCACTAATCACACATATCCCATGACCAATAAGATGTCCCAGGACGCACACATAGTGATGTCCCTTATCTTCATCTTAAATAACAAAGAACAAACCAGATCTGAGAGGCACGTATAGACTAAAAGCCAATTCCTTCTAGCTGATGTGATATAAATACACAATACCATTAGCACTACCCCTACTTGAATGGATACCTATATTTCCTCTCTAGATCATAATCTTGGCCTGTAATAATATCTAATGTACCTCATGCGATCAGTCTGCAGTAAGTGGACGACATTGTGCTAATATGACCTGGGCATTCACCTTTGTTTGCAGGCAGTTCTTAGTTGCTACTTCCATCCCATCCCTGAAGCTGTGGACAGGAAGAAAAGGTGAAACACCAACGTTACCAGATCCAAGTAATGTGATTGTGCTCCTTGCAAAGGCCAAGAGAGACTAACCTACAGAGAACACATCTCAACATAAAATGACAGTAAGATCCCATCTATAATTTCTGAAAACAAAAGTGATCAATTCTTAGAAGGTACTGCAAGTATCCTTCACACTCACAGAAGTAGCTTGCTACATAGAGCTCTGTACGCATGTGATAATTGCAGTAAATGCTGACACCAATTAAGAACTGCAATATGGTTAATCAGCTCATTCTATGAAGGACAAAGAACTATGCAAAACATTTTTGGTCAGATCCAGCAAAAAACTGCTGAAGACAAAATTGATCAGGTAGTTCTGCAAGGCTACCTGGAGATTGACATATGGGGAGTCACTGGAGTTCCCAAAAGCTTTTATGTTAATGAAGTCCTGTTATAACCAGATCAAATTGATCTCTTTGTCCTCAGGGTCTTGTGGTATCATTTCACGTAAGTTTTATTACTTACTAGCTTGGACATGTCATTGCTGTCTCTCCTGCTCTCCCCTTCATGATCTCCATCTCTAACCTTTAATGGTCTGGAGACTTGTGATTGCTCCATCGCTGCAGCTTCCAAAATAAAACGGTTTCATGCAGGACAATGCCCAACAGAAGGCCAGCATATTGACAGTTTTCTGTAAATGTTACATTATAATGACAAAAACACAAGTTATTTTGGAAAGAAAAATAGTGAATCTAACTTGCCATCTGGTCTCCAGGAAATGCCACTCAGGAGTATTTCCCTTGAAGAAAAACTAAATGTCTTCACTGGTGACCAAGCTACATTGAGTTTGATCACATTGGTTGAGTTATTTTTCTGTTGCTTTCCTCTCACTTCAAGCACTTTAAATTTCTAATTGAGATAAAATTTATAGTTTGTTGATGTACTCTAGTGCAGCTGTTGCCCCTCTGTTCATCTGAAATGTTGAATGTGGCTTTACTTCATGTCAGTCAGGGAGAGAGCTGAATGTGCGCTCTGGGATGCACGTCTTGCTCTCTGTGATATTTTTAGCATGTTAAGGCTGCCTGTGGATTCCACCAACCACATGTAGAGACAAACATGGCATACCCCATTTCTCCCTTGGACAGCAACAAGACTAACCACCACCAAAAAAGGCACCTACTTGTAAAGAAAATGAGGACTGAGGATACAGTTTGGTAAATAAATTGTTTGCCTTGGAAGTACAATGGCCTGAGTTTGAGCCCCAAAACTCACATAAAGAAAACAAAACATGGGGGGCTGGTGAGATGGCTCAGCGGGTAAGAGCACCCGAAGGTATTAAGTTCAAATCCCAGCAACCACATGGTGGCTCACAACCATCCGTAATGAGATCTGGCTCCCTCTTCTGGAGTGTCTGAGGACAGCTACAGTGTACTTACATATAATAAAATAAAATAAATCTAAAAAAAAAAAAAAAAGAAAGAAAGAAAAGAAAAGAAAAGAAAACAAAACAAAACAAAACAAAACAAAACAAAACACACTGATCTTAATAGTTCCATGAAATCAGTTTGCCTGATCAAGTGTGCATTTCAAGACCAGATGACCACCTCAGATCTTATTCCTCATGTACCCGACACACCCTTAATGAAAAGGTTGTCTCATTGGTCTAGAACTTACAGATTAGCTATGCAGGCAAACAAACCAGCCTGAGAGATATGCCTGTCTCTGCTTCCCTAGTTTGATGCCAAGGGTCTTTTTCATGTGCTTTATACTTCTTTGGTGAAGTGTCTGTTCTGGTGTCTTATACATTTTACCTTTAACAGGGATAGTTTTTGGCATGATTATAATTTACATATCTAGATATTACACTCCTCTCAAGCATATAAGCTGCAAATAATTTCTATGTTGCATTCATTTATGTCCCTTATGTTACTCATTCTGACCCTACACTCCCAATAAATACTGCATCTGTCTTCTATGCACTGTGGTTACTGGAGTACACAATCAAGTTCTACCCAAAATTTATAAGTCATATATATGGGGGTACTTTTCTATTTTGACTTTTGTTTCCTGTCACTGACATACACAAATATTAAGCAATATTCAGAGGAGTTAGGTGACTTTGGTGAAGTTAAACTGTTACTAAGAGGCAAGCTACACTTTGTATCCAACTCTTGGAATTTCCTATGCTTCTACTATGCTTCCTGGCATTCATAAAAAATATAAACTGTAAGATAAGCTGCCACACACCAGCACTAGAAGGTGTGAAACTGGAGAAGTTCTAAAGATATGAAGAACGTGAAAGCAGAGCTGGGAAGAGAAAAAAAGAAGAAGGCAGGTGTGTGAAACAGGATGACACAGAAAGAGAGCTTCTCGACAATGTGTGCTGCAGCATCCCTTCCCTGTAAATGACCAGGAACTGGAGACTACCACAGCACTGATAATGCTGCCTAGAGAGACTGCAATAGAGGGGGGCACTGTGGCTTCCTATACCCTGAACTGCCTCAGCTCTGCCACTTTTATGGCAGCAACTGACACTGGATCAATATCTGCTCGGGCCAGTCCTGGTTCCCTTTCCACGGGAATTTGTTTAAGTAGCAAACTGTCATTAATGACTATGAACAAGGGTTCTAGCTACAAATTTATTCATTAGCATAAAACCCATGTAGGTCAAATCACCCCAAATAATTCCTATCTTTTTCAACTGCATGAGTTAATTAGTTCATAGTAAGATAGTCTCATTTCTTGTTCATTGCAACTAAACACACTTGGATTAAGAAAAGCAGGAAGAGGAAGGAAACTAAGGACTTGAGAGTGGCTTGGGAGTTAAGAGCATTGTGAAAGGACCAGGATGGGATTCCCAGCATGCACATGGTAGCTCACAACCATCTGAAACTCCGATTCAAGAGAATCCATCAGCTTCTTATGACCTTCTTGGGCATGTGGTATAGAATCATACATACAGGCAAATACTTATATACATAATTTTTTTTGTAAAGCTGATAGTATCTTTCTAAGAAAAAATAAAAATAAATGAAAAATAATACTTGACATATTCACATTTTCTCTTAAGGTACCATAACTTTGAATAGAAAATATTGCTAGAAGTTTATATATCATAACATTAAAAAGCAATAAGCAATATTTTGGGGGATTTTCACATTTTATGGAAAATATTAAGGATTTTGTGCCAGGGAGAAACAGATTTCTGTTGGAGTATATGTATCCTCACATGCTTCACGAATCAAACTTAAATAATTATAACATCATCATGAGAAAATATTGGACATCAGCAAACTGAGACAGGGTGATTAAATCGCTTCCTGGGTCTGTTCAGCAAGTCAGGGGAAAGCCAGGCAATATGACTACATACTCAACTCCGAACCTCTACCACAGTCCAGTCTTGGCTCTGGTAGACTCCAAACCTCTACCACAGTCCAGTCTTAGCTCTGGTAGACTCCTGAGCTTTGCCAGGTCACCTTCTGCAAGAAAATTTATCAAAAGTTTCCCAAAAAGATGGAATAAATAGAATCATTCGTGAAATTCACATATCAAAGAAGAATAAGTAAATGGCTCTCTCTTATAGAAAAAACGATCATCCAATAGATTGTTTAAAATCTATGTGATATTGCTAGCTCTCACAGGCCAGCTTGTCACAGGAAGAGTTGGGGTTCTGTGTGTGTGGAACTTGACTCTTGCATTGAGGATATATTCTGACCACAGAATGGTGGGTCATTCACACCAAATAGCTCTGTATGGTTTTGCTTCACAGAGATAATGCTAGAAGATTAAAAAAAAGAACTAGATAGCCCAACATGTAGGTAAGGGATAATAAGTATTATTCTAAAAAGTAGGTTGATCTTCATGCATAGATAGAGATATACAATAGGCAGCAGAGGGAGTGGAGGAACATCAGACCTCATAGAAGTTAAAGGGAGTCATGATCCCTTGGAATAGTTACCTTAGCATTAAACACACTCTTCCTGCTGGGTATATATCAAGAACAATGGTCAGTTATAGAGAAATTATAGGATTCTCTATGCATAGATGCTTAGAGTGAAAATGAAAATAGGAAGCAAGTTAGTGTGGTAAGGGAATGAGCTTCCAGGGAAACTTCTAAGGCAGGCTCCTTGAATTGATGGATTTCCACAAAAAAGCTATTTAATCTCTCTGTCTTAGTATAATAATGATCAGATCTAAGTGGAGGGCTCTCCCTGACTCCAGAGAAAGGTGGTGACAGTAGCCTGGATTCTTGATGCATGGTCAGTGAGACTGGAAGACGGTGGTATTACTGGTTCTAAAAGTCTTATACAACACACAAACACAATGTGTTTTATCCCTTTTACCTTTCCATTCCCCTGGGTACTCACACAAAGCTGTTGCTTACTAGGGGTAGAGAGAATCCTTCAGAAAAAAAAAGACTTGTTTTATTTATTTTGTATGTGATGTAGTAAACGAATGTGATGGAGTAAACAAATATTTGTCCAGTTTTAGGAAACCAAATGTGCTCTCAATCTGACTGTCTAGAAGGAGGCTAAATTCTTTCGCCATTATCCCAGGACCCATAGCCATGGTCCATAAAGGAAAAGCAAAAGGGCAGCTTCCATTCCAGCTTACACAGTGTTTTCTCAGAAAACTCATGTTTGTAGTCAGTCTGGTGGCTCCCAGTCACTGCTGCTTTCTTATATTCCCCATGGGATGCTGTTACCAAAGAGTGGTACTTACAGCCAGCCTGGTAGAATAACATCCTGTTACCTCAGATGTGCATGATGAGGTCTTTGATCCTGAGTCGACTGACAGAGGAAGAGCTGTCATAGATTATGCTCAATACATGGAGCCAAAAGGAAGTGACTGGATAAAAAAGGGAAGGGTCCAAATCTCTTTTTCTGTCTGTAAGGCACTCTCTGCAGTGGTCAAGGAGATGAAAAGGGGTGCTTTGCCGGCTTGCTCAAATTACACAGAGACTTTAGTATTCTTCACGCATTCATCAATAACCAAACACAATCCAACTTGGATTTCACAGACATTATCACAGCACCAAGGTAGAAAATTCTGTGTTTCCCTCAACACAAAGCAGTGAAATAGTTCTTGACAGCCTTGAAAGTAAAATTTCCAAGAAGGAAATTTCAGAAAATGTTTGGAGGTGAGTTTTAGGGAGTCGGAAATGTTGGTTACTGGTTCTGCTTTTCAAATAGGTGAGGTTTTCCTGTGTTGTTCCTATAGATAGCTTTTACTTTCAGTATTACCTGGACAATAGTACTACAAAGGTTCTGGGGAAAGGGTTTTACATGGCTAACTAGTGCCAAATCCATTACACACCCCCAGAGTGCAAGAGGGTTCAGTATAACTGCCTATATAGTTCTCTCTCTGAGAACCATCATAGTAAGCATTGCACTTTTCTATACACCTATGTGCGTATTAATTTTCACCCAGCCAACTCCTCAAAAAGACAGTGCGGAAATCACTTAGACTAGTATTCCTTCCATTGTCTGTTTTCACTTAAAAATTTAACCGTGTTGCCTACATTTCAGATTACCTTTTGTTAATAAAGCATACCATCCAGTTTTTAGTTTGGGCATTTTTAGCAAATAAATCTGATCTAAATAAATTCAAGTAAAAATAATATAATTTAATGAAAAAAAAAAGATGAAGTATTTTTTTAGAGATGTGTTGCCATTAAGTTCAAGAAACTTTTATCAAAACATTATGTACAGAGAGCAGAACTGATAACAAGGAACACAGAGGGTGGAAAAGGGAGCATCCATCCAAGGGCACCTGGACTGTGTCAGGTTTGCAATGACAGGTTTTTAACCCACCTCCTCAGGCCCACTTTCTGTACTTTGGAACTGGCCAGGATGGAAATAAAAACACAGGGACTTTCTGACTTCATTCTTTTGTTCCTCACACAGGAAACAGGTAATTTCCTTATTTTTGTCCAATATAAATTGGGTATCACTAGTCCTCCCATCAAAGTTACTGTCTCCTTCCACTACAAGGAGGTAGAATTATGAGCCATAGGTTTTACTGCTATGGCAGATGGACACTCAAAAATGATTTATCCAGCTATCAAAAACAGTAGGAGGAACAGCAAGAAAAGGGCACAGAGGCGTTGACAGCCTGGGCAGAAGATAGAGCATGCCCTCTGTGATAGTTATTATTGATTATCAACTTGGCCAGGTCAAAAATCACCTTGGAGACAGTCCTCTGGGTATTTTGTGAAGAAGTTTCTAGATGTGTTAACGGAGGTGGGGAAACAAAATCTAATTGTGGTTAGCACCATTCTACGCCCTGGGTCCTAGACAAAAGAGAAAGGGAAAAGTAAGCGGAGAAGTAGCACTCAACTGCATTTTCATATTGACTGCAAATGCAATGTGTTCTATCTCATTCCTACTAACATGCCTTTGTGACTCCGTGATGATTACTACAAACTGTAAGTCAGAACCAGCCCTTCCTCATTTCTTAGACTAGGGTATTTCATCAGTTCAAGAGGAATAATAGTTAATATACTCTCCAGTGGCATCAGTTCAAATGTTTAAGTCTTCAGTATGGTGGTTCGTTTGAGCACACTAAGGAAACAAAGCCACGCTCAGGAAAACACAACTCTTACCTCACAGCTTCATCTCCACTAAGGATCTCATGCCTATCTTCCTAAACAACCTTCTCATTCCTCACAATGGCCTTATTTTTTTTTTTCTAGCATCAATGTCTTTTCTACTCAATTCTACTCAATGGCTTACCATCTATTTGAAAATGTATTCTTGCCTTTTAATTGTTCATTGTTCCTTTTGCTCCAACACCAAAAGCATTCTTGGATTTCTTGGCATTTCCAACTTCGATACACATAATTGCCTACAAAATTGCTACCAAATACAATGAATTGGAAAGCTATTGAGTATTCGCCAGCATCCATTAGGTCTAATTATCTGGAATACAATGAGATAGTTCATAGTCAGAATCACAGAGTTTTGAATGGTTAGCTCACTAAAGTCTAAACTGCTGCTGACTGGCATGTGCTATGATTGGCTTCACTATGGACCTGGATAAAGTAACCTCTACAACACTGAGAGCAAGTTCTCTGCTGAAAGTACATTATTTCTCCTTCTATCTTTAATATCAACCTGCTGTGGAAAAAAGACAAAATATAGGGACTTCATGGCCCCAAGTTGAGGACAGATGGATACTATGAACTGTCTGAATGTTTGTGAATTAAATCCATGTGTTAATAATTGTCAAGATGTTTGTATGAGTCATTACTTCCTTCCATGTAATAGTTCCCTCCTTCATGGTCTACTATGGGTATTTAATGGGACAAGTTCCTGATTTCAAAATAGCCCCTCACTGCCATGTGTAGGAAAAAGGACAGAGCTGCATTGTGTTAAATCTGTGTTTGAGAAAACACTGGATACACCTAATAAGGTATATTTAGATCATTGTAGGAGGAAATACTACCTCTTGCTGGGATGATCCATTTCTGGAGCATTTTAGTGGCCTGTTCAAATGAGAAACAATTGGGGTCAAAGTGGAGGAAACTGGTCACTGACATCTAGGTCATTTGTTTTCACACCCTAAGAGAAACTTCCTCTTTCAAGGACTTCATCCAAGCACATCCTAGATGACCAAACATCTCTGTTCCTTGGGAAATAGAAGGAAAGATCAGAAAGCTAGATCAAGAAAAACCTCTAGACCATAGGATGACAGTACCCTGCAGTTTGGGCACCTGTTTTCCCTATAGGTGCACATCCTTTAAAGCCAGTCTTGGAACTTGCTGGGTATATCCTAAGGGTGAATATATCTCAGTAGTATATGGGCCATGTAGAAGGCTCATTTGAGCATCAATTATCTCCTTCCTTAATTAACTATGAAAATTCTCCCAAAGTTTTCATGACCTAAGAAAGGTATATCCCTTAGTAGGTGCACAGTAGTCCTCCTTTTCTTTCAATATATGGTGGTGAAGCATCAGGACCAAAGAGGAAACCTAATCAGCTACAAAACATCTGTCTAAAACAACTGGAGCCTTCCACCAACATCATTTTTTTTCTTGTTCTCTAGAAGAATACACAATGGTACTACAGTAAGCATTTCATAGTAATATTAAAATCCACATTATTAGGTCATCACAATAGCTTGGTGTATAAAGTGTTTGCCATGTAAGCCTGGTGGCTTGAGTTGGATGTGCAAGTGACCTCAACATGTGTAATATAGCCTGTCTGTCTGTATCTATGTCTGTCCTTGTCTATCCATCTGTCTCTCTGTCTCTTGTCTCTGTCTCTCTCTCTCTGTCTCTCTCTGTCTCTCTCTCTCTCTCTCTCTCTCTCTCTCTCTCTCTCAAACACACACAAACTATTATTTATTTTCATACTAAAAATCTCTAAACTCTAAAGAGGATCTACCAAAGATTACAACAACAAAGAAACACAAGAGAGAAGAACACTTAGTTAACTCAGTTTTCGATGAATTAGGGTAAAAATAAGTGGTATATCTTAAAGGAAAATTGCATATGAGGTCATATCTACCTAGAGTGACACTTGCCATCCACACATGAGGAGGTGCCAGAGCATAGTCTGTTTGTGAGTGACATAGCTGTCAGATAAAGGCCCACATGTAGAACTCAGCCCTCAAAAACATTACATGATGTGGTTTTCTCATCTTTGTTTGAGGGCACTAGGTTTATAAAATAAAGTTAAGACTATGCTAGAGACTAAGAATAATGTTTTCATGTATGACAAATTTCATCTTGTAAGAAAAACAAAAGATGGTTTTCTTGCCTTAAAAACCACAACTGCTGCCCATTTCCACCTGACTTAGATTTCTAGTAAATGCTAATGTAGTTCCTCCAGAGCTCAAGTCCTCTCCTGTCATGTTTACTGCTACTTTAGTTCTCTCTTTTGAATTTGACAGAAGTAGCTATAAAAGAATATGCCAGAGGAAGGATGGGCACAGAGGTGGTGGCAAATAGGTGCAAGGATATGATGTGCACTGCTCATGCAGACCAGAGAAGGCAGCAATGATAACATACTCTCAGCTTCTCAAGGAGGAACTGCCACTCAGAGACCAAAGAAGGATGGGAGTTCATAAATGTAGGCACAAGAGTTGAAAGCAACTTCTGGTTCACATGTAAGGCACCCCTGCCCTATTCTATAATGCCAAGACTGAAAGTGAAGTTTTTGAAAGGGGCTCAAGGTGGTCTAATTAATCTATCACTATAATTATTGCAGGATCCTCTCCTGACCAAATCTTCACCATCATTCTAAAGCATCAGAGATCCACTTAGGGGCACATCAATTATCACCAAATCTAGGTATTTAGACAACATGAACAATTTAGTCTGTACTGAACATCTGTGAATTTCATCTTCTTGCCATTATTCCCCAAGCAACATAGTATAAAAAACATAAACTGCATAGTGTTTGTAGTGTGTAATATAAAGTAAGCTATCCAGGTATTATTGCATAAGTATAGGCAAATTCTACAATATTTAATGTTAAGGACTTCAGCATCTTTAGGTTTTTGATCCTGGGCAGAACAGGACAGAGGCTTGAAGGCAATTCCTTAAGATATAGAGGAACATTACCCTGAGATATCCATAATTTACCCATGTTATTGAGTATACTCTCTACTGCCAAGTCAGGGACAAGATTAATCTATTGAAACACCTCAGCTTATGCATAAATGTGCCTCTAACTCTTAGAAGACAATTA
Source organism: Mus minutoides (assembly GCA_902729485.2). Taxonomy (NCBI): domain Eukaryota; kingdom Metazoa; phylum Chordata; class Mammalia; order Rodentia; family Muridae; genus Mus; species Mus minutoides. The sequence continues at coordinate 349,344 of LR750591.1, read as the reverse complement.
GTGGACATCCAGTTTTCCTACATGATCCTTCATAGAAATAGTTCTCATACCCCTAGAACATGACTTCAAACCAGGGTCTTCCTACAGAAATTGCCTGAGAATCTATTGACTAGAGTCCTGTATCAATTGCTTGCATTAAATGACAGAATTATGAAAAATTTGGAACTTTTGAAATCTTGAGAGACAAATCAAATCTTACATACTTTTTTTTAACTACTCTAAAGGAATAGCAACATTAAATATATATCAGAAAGTTGTGGTTTTAAGTAATCACACTGAGAATAGAATGGCATATGTCAATCAGTATACTCCTCTGGAAGACAGAAATATCATCTGAATCCAGAATGTTGCAAAGAAAAAGGACGTGTAAAGGAGAGTTAGAGAGAGAGAAAGTGACCCAACCTCCTGCTTCCTCTTCTTAGTGAATTCAAGTTCCACAGAAGAATAAACTGAGAGTAAAGAGAAAATATGATAGTGAATGCCTGAAGTCTAAGTTTCAAGACACCCAAAAATAAAGAACATATTTTTTTATGGATGTGAATTCACTTGTGGACTGAGCTATGTCCTCTCTTTAAAGATCCCTGAGGCCCTGATGGTTAGAGGTTGTGAAGCAGAAGCAAGTACAGAAAGAGACCCCTAGCTTTGAGTTGTTACATTCGTTATCTTCACAGCAACAGCTCTACATCTGAGTAAGTTACATAGGCACTCAGGAAAGACACAAAACAAAGGTGGCCTGTCTATTGTTCAGCCAGCATCTCCAAACACAGATGTCCTAAGGGCCATTTAGAGATTCAGCTGGCGATTACAAGCAATCAGTTCTTGAACTTATCCATTCTGTGAACTCAGTTCTGCTGTAGATCTGCCCTGAGAACCCATATTACCACAGCTAGCAATGGATGGTCAGTAATGACACAACCACTGGAATCTACATTGCCCCAAAGTCACCAGAAAGTACTCCCAAGGGTGGTCCATCTGAAGCAAAGATGAGACATTGCATATCCCATTTTCTGTATTCTATTGGACACACAGTGATTTCCGTATGCTAAACGAACACTAGACTGTGGCCAGACCCAACACTATTTTGCATACAGCATCTGCATAGTCTAAGTGATATCCACCTCACCAGATCTCAGCAAGTTGGTAGACTCAGCTCACAACCAGGAAGATGAGGCTTCAGAATACTGAATATTTTAAGAACCAAGTTAGAGTTTAGCTGGATGTCCCTTTTTTTTAATGCCATGAATCTATTTTAAAATGTACAGATAAGGTTGGGGGAAATAGCACAGTCTATTTTCTATTTTCACAGTGTATAAAAGTTCTGTGTTTGTAAGCATGAAGACTTGAGTTTCATGTCCAGAGCTTATATAAAAACCCAGGCATTGTGGTGTGTGCTTGTTAATTCCAGTTCTGAGTAATAAAAAGTCAGCAGATCACTGGGCTCAACAACCAGCCAGTCTGATCAACTTATTAGTTATACCAGTAAGAAACCTTGTCTCAAGAAACAATATGGATGGCTGCTGAGGAATAACACTCAAGTTTGTTGTCTGATCTCATCAAATATATACACATATGTGCATACTTATGTATATGTATTCATATACTCATACATATACACTACACATATATGCATATATGGTGTTATACATATATATGCATACACACATTTTATATATATATATATATATATATATATATATATATATATATATATATATATCATCTTCATCTAAGATTTCTGAATATTTATGAAGTTTTCATGTTTTATTGTGCAATATTTTTAATACACTGTTAAATATGCCCTCATACATTTGAACAAAAAAATGAAATGCCAGCTCTAACATACATGTACACAGATATCTATCATAAACTGAAGATCAAAGTCCTTATGGTTTATATATATATATATATACTCCCCATGTTTATCATGCTTTACTCTTTTGGTGCTGATGTGTTAATACATAGAGATTCACACATCTCCAGCCTTACTAATCTATAGAAATGTTTTATGTGTGTGACAATGTGACCTTATGTTCTTCTGCTATTTTAGCTAGACTGGACTCTTTGAAGCTTAAAAACTTTCAAGAACTCTACTTGTAAAAAATATCCAGGGATTTGAAGTTAGTAGAGAAAAAAATGACTGAGGTCTATAATTAGCAGGAGACAGACTTTTTTTGACCTCTGTGTTCCTGACCCTCACCCCCAAAAAAATCAAAACAGGAAGCACCTACCTAAGCAAATGCAGCCTGTCCCTGAAGGTGATGGAAATTATTCCATTCAACACACACACTCACCCTTCAGGGAAGTATAGGAATCCTTGATTGGCAATACAAGCTGCATTCCTTGGTCGAGAGAAATGTGGAAATGCAAAGGCCTTCATCTGTCATTTTCCACTTGGTTTTCTGTTACAACAATCCTCAGGGAAGCAACTGATTTTTTTTATCTAGTTTTTTTTTTCAATTTCATATTCCTTCAGGGAAAGAAGAAGCATGCATTTTTAGTTACTCAAGAACAAAACAAAGACACAAAAGCAAAGCATGGTCCAACACGTAGCATGTTAAAAGGCATCTAGGAGAATACAATCAGTATTCTTGCACTCATTCATTCATTCCTTGGTTCATTCCTTACCTGATTACTGAGTGTCTATGACAGCCTGAAGCTACTCTTGTAGAAACCAATTAATAGTTGTTTTAAATTATATCTGTAGTTGTTTCCCTTACATAACTACGTGTTCAGAATGAGATATAACTGACTGGCATAAAAATAAGCTATTTGAAGAAGAACAACAGCCAGATGCAGGATTAGGGTAGTGTGGAAATAAGATTATCTGATGCGTAAGCCTGGGTTTTGGCATCTAGCAAGAGGAAGTCATGGGCCATCAAGAGATACATAGACTTGAGGAACAAATCCTAAAGCAACTGTGCCTTTATGGGTTTGGTAGTCAAGTTAGCTGAAGAAGGTGGTAGGAAGAGAACCAGCTCTTTAAAGGTCCTGAATACCAGAGGTGGATAAAGTTTGAATCTTTACAAAAAGAAAGTATGATTAGACACTTCCATGATGATGTAAGGAAAGGCAACCCCCTCACTTTTGGTAAGAATGTTATCATTTTGGAAGTGACATAAGAGCAAAGGCCAAAAAGAATAGCCTGGCAGAAGAGACCAGAAAAGAGAGTGAACTGGAAGAGGAGACTATGTGGGCCAAATGTCCAGGAGAGAGAAGCATCACATAGATTTGAAGATCAGTAAAAGAGCATTGATCTACTAGGATTGATATAATAAAACACAACTAACTGCCCTGCTCTAAGCAGCACAGACAGCATTCCTCCATTATCCAGAGGTTCAAAATCCACATCTAAGCTGTCAATATGGTAGAATCACATGTGGCACTTCCTCATTTTTTCCAATCTTGTGCCCCTTGCTTTCTACTTGTTTCATGGCAGCCTGCCTTTAATGTCACTGACATATATCTTTAAAAAACATATTTTATAGTAAGATTACCTTTGCAGGTAATCTTTTCAGCACATGATGAGGGGAGAGAAGGCACAATTTGAGCCATAGCAGGGCACAAAAAAAATGGCATAGTGAGGAAGTAGAGAATGGATTGAGTTGCAATTTGAGAGATGGTTGGTAGCCAGGATCTCATCGCTTATAGCAAAGGTTAAGGCATTAAGTGAAGAATCTTTAAATATGGGACTGACATCATACTGTTTGTAGTTTTAAATGTTTTTCTAAACAATATGGACAGGGAAATCTGATGGGAAGCAAGAAGAAGTACAGAGATTTGAAAGTACTGTGTTGGTTTAGATGGGGCTACTGATATTTTAAAGAAAAGGCAAGGTTAAGTACTAGATGAGACATGGAGATGAGGTCAGAGAAACATCAGCCGTGACTCCTTCTAGGTTTCTAGCTCAAGAAACAGAAAACTATAATGAGAAACACAGCAAAAATGAAGATTACCTTTGCACAGGTTTGCAGAGACAAAGTGAGCCCGAATTTGACATGATCAGTTGTAGAAGCTGTAAGACTCCAAAGAAGCCTAGTTTTGATTGGATATGAAAACAGAAATTAGAGATGAGGGTACAGATTTGAATTGAACATACAGATTTTCAAGATTTCAGAATATATATGCATTTGTAAATTAATATATTTTATTTTATTTTGAAAAATCACATCAATGTGTTATATAATTATGAATATATATGTATATTGGCTAAATATAGCGTAAGTTATTAAATAAAATTCTATAGTGCCTTATAAGATAATATGCTAACACACACACACATGTGATGAGAAATAATAAGGTATTGTTTCTATGATGTGAAAAACCAGGTATCTAGCCTACAACTGTCTTGAAGCTCTGGATTTGCTGCTGGGGGAAATTTCTATATTTTATTTATATACATTATTATGCTGAGTGGGATACAAGTCAAGATGAACAGGAACCTATGCAGGTATTACATTTATAAATATTGCTAAGTAAGTGCCAAGAATGATGGACAAGTTTTATGAAAGTAGTTATCAGGAACGTTAAACATCCTTGTAAGGTCACCTGCTTATATAACTATGACATGAAGTCCTATCTTCTCAACGTCTCAAGACAAGACATATACCATCTTGTTAAATGTTTTTCTTCATAGACAAAATCTCTCAAGACATCTGAAGAGATGTGATTGCTAAGACGATGTTCTATAGGGAAATGGTTGTCCTTCAGCATCTGGCATTCTAATTCCATAATTGTTAAGTTTGGAGTGCTTGTCTTACTCTGCGCTCACTTTCTTTTGACATTCACATAAAGAGCTTTGAGGCTTCCAGGGACACAAAAATCACGGCTCATGCAAGACTGGTTTTAATTAACATTTCAAACCCTATTTGTTATAATCTAATAATAATGATCAAGTAGAAAATTCAAAATAGTTTCAGTATTTAATATTGTGACTTCCTCAAAAAAGATTAAAATTTATTTATATTTATTTCAATCTATTATATTTGTTGATCTTTATTTATTTGATGATATTATAACATTTAACAATTTATTTCCAGAAAAAAAATATTTTAAATGTGTATATGATGTACATCTATTAAAATATGAAATATTGAAGAGTATACTCATTAAAACTAAGATTCCATATATCTAAGTATTCTCATGTTAATTTGTTCAAGTTTAACTGGTATTAGTAATTCATTTTTAAGTCTTATAATAAATTGTTTGAGCCAAGAATATTGATGATTTTAAATATTTATACTAATTTTAATATGAAGAACATATTTTTTGTACAATGAACTAAATCATATAATCTCCTTGGTAGTAACTGTTAATAAAAAATAACAAGAAAACCTAGGTCCTTTCACCAGATTTAGGAAGGAAACAATAGACAACATGTAATTACTAGGCTATGTCCCTAGATCTGTGAAAAGTGGCATCAATATATGTTACAAGAGTCCTAAAGAGACGGTATCCTTTCTGTTGTTCATAGGAAGGGTAGTGTCTTAGTCAGGGTTTCTATTCCTGAACAAACATCATGACCAAGAAGCAAGTTGAGGAGGAAAGAGTTTATTCGGCTTACACTTCCATACTGCTGTTCATCACCAAAGTAAGTCAGGACTGGAACTCAAGCAGGTCAGGAAGCAGGAGCTGATGCAGAGGCCATGGAGGGATGCTCCTTACTGGCTTGCTTTCCCTGGCTTGCTCAGCCTACTCTCTTATAGAACCCAAGACTACCAGCCCAGAGATGGTCTCATCCACAAGGGGCCTTTCCCTTTTGATCACTAATTGAGAAAATGCCTTACAGTTGGATCTCATGGAGGCATTTCCCCAACTGAAGCTCCTTTCTCTGTGATAACTCCAGCTGTGTCAAGTTGACACAAAACTACCCAGTACAATTGACCCCTTGTCAACTTGACACACAAATACATCACTAGTAAGCCTCAATCCTTAGTTCTTACTCAACCCCAAGATCTTAAATAACTTTAAAAGTACCACAGTCTTTACATATTAAAAGTTTAATTCTTTTAAAATATCCATTATCTTTTAAAATTCAAAGTACTTTAAAATTCAAAGTCTCTTAACTGTGGGCTTCACTAAAAAACCTCCTTCAAGAGGGAAAAATATCAGGGCACAATCACAATCAAAAGCAAAAATCAATCTCCAACCATCCAATGTCTGGAATCCAACTCACGATCTTCTGGGCTCCTCCAAAGGCTTGGGTCACTTCTCCAGCCATGCCCTTTGTAGCACACACCTTGTCTTCTAGGCTCCAGCTGCCTGTACTCCACTGCTGCTGCTGTTCTTGGTGGTCATCTCATGGTACTGGCATCTCCAAAACGCTGCTGTCTTCCACTGTAACTAGGCTTCACCAACAGCCTCTCATAGGCTCTCTTCATGGTACCAAGCCTCAACTCCTTTGAATGACCCCTTCAGTCCTGGGCCATCAATTGCAACTGAGGCTGCACCTTCACCAATGGCCTTCCATGGCCTCTCACAGTGCTTCCATGGCCTCAGCTGCTCTGCATGACCCCTTCATGCCTTCAAAACCAGTACCACCCTTACACATTACCAAGTCCCACTGCAGCAGGAGTACAACTTTGACTTTCTCTGGAACACAGCCTCTTCGTGCTTTCAGAAAATACTTCCCAGAAGATGTCACCTCAACAATGCTGGTCTCTTCTTCTTCTTCTTCTTCTTCTTTTTATGCTCTTTTTTTTTTAGATATTTTCTTAATTTACATTTCAATTGCTATCCTTAAAGAAGTTCCCTCCCCTCTCCCCCCGCCCTGCTCCCCTGCCCACCCACTCCCATTTTTTGGCCCTGGCGTTCCCCTGTATTGGGGCATATAAAGATTGCAATACCAAGGGGCCTCTCCTCCCAATGATGACCGACTATGCCATCTTCTGCTCCATATGGAGCTAGAGACACGAGTTCTGGGGGTTCTGGTTAGTTCATATTGTTGTTCCTCTTCTAGGGTTGCAGAGCCCTTCAGCTCCTGGGGTTCTATCTCTAGCTTCTCCATTGTGTGGCCCTGTGTTCCGTCTTATAGATGACTGTGAGCATCCACTTCTGTACAAGACAGCTATATCAGGGTCCCTTCAGTAAACACTTGCTGTCCTATGCAATAGTGTCTGAGTTTAGTGACTGATTATGGGATGGATCCCCCAGTGGGGTAGTCTCTGTATGGTGCATCCTTTCGTCTTGGCTCTAAACTTTGTCTCTGTAACTCCTTTCATGGGTATTTTGATTCCTATTCAAAGGAGGAATGAAGTACCCACGCTCAGTATAAAGGAGGGAGAAGTTGGAATGGAGGAAATGACAATGAAGTCATGAGAAATGATATAAAGATGCATTTCAGAAGATCTACCTTTCTTTCTTTCTTTCTTTCTTTTTTTCTTTCTTTCTTTCTTCCTTACTTTCTTTCTTTCTAGAATCAACAGAAGGAATTCAAGGAGGAGAAGAAATTGAGGAAATAAGAGAATGACTACATAAAAGTATGCTAATGAAAGTTTGGGTGAGTTTTCTGAGATCTAGTGGCCAACAATGTGTAAAGCAACAGCCCAGATGTGCCATGACTTGAATACCCAGGGATAGGTCTGTAGCATATAAAGCTAGGAGATCAACATCTGTGGGGGAGTTGGGGATGAGAACACCCCCAACAAGTGACTAACAGTACTGTTGTCTGCTGTTGTTTGGAAGATGGGTACAGGATAAAATGAAGTTTGTAGAAGTTCATGCATGCTCAGTAGTGCTGCTGTTTAAATTCATATGTATGGCAATGTGCCTACTACTGAGAAACCTTGTTAACCATATAGCATTCTGAGACCCTGTTCAGACTTCATAACTTAGAACATATGTTATAGCATCTTTAAGATGATCTCATGCTCACAGAAGTATGCCTTGAAAGTATGGCCTACAAGGAGAACCAGTTTGAGATGTTTGGATATTCTATAGGAAGGGTTACTGACTTAACTCACTAGCAAAGAAATAGGAATCCTGAACAAACTTGTCCCTGTAATTAGAATAAAACATCTAAAAATTTTTCAGGCAAAATGAGACTGCAGGCTTAATGATTCTGAACATCAACTTCTAGCTTTTAAGAGCTGCTTGGATTAAGAAGCCTGCCAAGGATGCTTGCTGTCTCACTAATGTGTAAATCCTGAGCATTCATGGAGTAGGTAGGACTTGGTAATTACTGAAGTTTTAATTCTATAGAGCTTTGTTGAAAACATTGACTTTCTGAGCTGTAATTTTGGCTCAAAGAAGTTGCATTTCAACCCACAAAAATCACAACTTTCACGTGCAGAGTCAAAATAGCTACTGGCGGATATTCTCTTGTCATGTCCTTGGTATTTGGTCTGCTGAGTTTTTAGTTGTGGTGGCGGCATACCATATAAAGCAGCCATGAATCATGAACATGATGTCAATTAGTAATTGGGCTTCACCTTTCTGGCAAGGTTTGGTTTTTAAAAAGCTCCCTCTCTCCGTTCGTTTGATCCAATTCCATCTGCATTGCCAACTCTAGAATTGAATCCCTTTATTAAATGAGACCAGGCAAAGCCAATCAGGGCCAGTCAGATGCCAACTGGTTACAATAGCTGCTTCTAATGATGAAATATAACCCATGTTAAAGTTGGAACCAAAACAAACAAACAAATTCCAGCAGATTGGAAGACGCACAGCTCACTGGGGATACTTGATGTCCAAGAAGAATTTTCTAAATGGGTGGAATGAGATTGAGGGTGGAGATAAGCTTCAAGAAATATGTGATTACTTTTCTCTGAAAATAAATGTGTCCTATACTCCAAGAATCCACATTATGTACTGAAACACCTTTAGTGAACCCCACAATAGTTAATTATGTTCACTGTAGAGACATGATGCTTAGAAGTAGGCCTCTTCTCGATAGATGTGGTTTTTACCCAAGTAACAGACTAAGACCACAATAACCACATTTGCCTTAGCTCAAACTCCCTTATTTTATACAGTAATTTATCATTACCCTTTCACTACTCCGAGAAGTCTCCAAGATGATACCCTATCTTTTAAAATATGTAACCTTCTAAAAGACTTCTGTCACCCCAGGTGAACAGAAGCAAATGACTGTTTTCATTGTGAGAACACATAGGATTGGGTTAAGGAGAGTTTTATTTTAGGCAGTCATTTTACTACACAGAAACTTGGCCATGATCTGTTGTTACAAGTTGACCTGGAGTGATGGGCATTGCACACTGTATATGAAATCACTTCTGATATGAGTTCAGTGGGGCTCACCATATCTCAGTCATGGGTGGAAAGGTAGAGAAAGAGCAAGGACTAACTTTTGCCACTGAATTTTCATAGTGCTGTTAAAGATCAAGGATTCTGCCTCATCCTGTTCAACCTCACAATGGGGTACACAAAAAGACATGTGGCCTGTTTCAGGGTGTGTTTTAGCCGGGAGAAGACAGGATACATTTCTAGAAAGAATCATAGAAGGTAGCTCTAAAGAATAGTTAACAGTAAGATTAAAAACACATGGCCAATCTAGTGCCCAAAGAATGAGCAGTGTGTTTGCAGTGGTTCCTTGTACTCTGTGTCCTGTTTTAACACGTGGTTGTTCATTTGATCTTTTCAGTATTTTGGAAAAGAGGTAGAGAAAAACAGAATTCTGTCACACAGACTGAGGGGTGGATAACGTTCATGTTTAGTCTAGGACAACACAAATAAAATCAGAATTCAGCTCAATGTCTCATGGGAGGCTATACCAGTGCCTGGCAAACATGGAAGTGGTTGCTCACAGTCAGCTATTAGATGGAACACAGGACTCCCAAGGAAGGAGCTAGAGAAAGTACCCAAGGAGCTGAAGGGGTCTTCAACCCTATAGGTGGAAGAATAACATGAACTAACTAGTTCCCCCTGCGCTCATGTCTCTAGCTGTACATATGGAAGAAGATGGCCTAGTTGGCCATCATTGGGAGGAGAGGCCCCTTGGTCATACAGACTTTATATGCCCCAGTACAGGGGAACGCCAGGGCCATTATGTGGGAGGGGGTGGGTAGGGGAGCAGGACGGGGATGCGGGAGGGTAAGGGGAAATTTCTGGATAACATTTGAAATGTAAATGAAGAAAATATCTAATAAAGAGAAAAAAAATTAAAAAAAAAAAAAAGAATTCAGCTCAAGACCATGACACCCAAATATCTGTTCCCTATTCCTTCACTTGGAGACTTTGAGGTGTTCTCCACATATAGCACCAAGAGTCACATCAGCCTTTTCCAGGTACCTTCAACTACAGCACTATTAACACAATGCTCATCAGTGGTTTGAGCATAGCCATAATCTGATGTTCCACTGGGATGGGGGGAAATGTTTTGACTTGAAATCACATGTTCTGTCTCCTCTGTTGAAGTTCTATATATTTTCTTCATGGTGACTTCCAACTTGTTTAAATCCTAGCGAATAAATGGAATTAGAGGATTCAAGATAATGGCTTAAATAAAAGGTCCTACACACAGGAGTTAAGAAGAAACTGCCACAGCGGGATTAGAAAAACTGTCACTCCCACTGGCAATCACCCTGGGGTGGCATTTGCTTTTTGTTCTAAAGCAGATTCACCTACCTACACAGGGATTTCCAGCTTTGACATTTGCATGTACGTAAGAAATCATTGAAGTAAAGATGCTAGAGGAAGAAAGATGCAAAGAAAGACATGGGCCACCATTGTCTTCTATATATGCACTGCCATGAGTGAGGATAGGCCCAGCTTCCAAAGGGCCTTGCACAACTGAAAAACAGCAAATAAAATCTGGGGCAAACATTTGGAGTCAGAATGGCCCCTTCCTTCCACATTGTTCTTCATCCATATTTAGATGTGTTTCTTTCATCTGCTTTCTCTAAACACTTCCCCGAAGCACAGGAAAACTCTGTGAGATTCCAGAGACGGCTGTTATTATTCTGTCCTGTCGGTTTAATCACTTCACCATGTAAATACCTGCATTTTGATTGTAAATGGGGTCTCAAGAGATGGTGAAGCGAAGGCAGGTAATTTTCTTAAAGAGAAACAAGTAGCTTAAGTAGAATCCTGACAGAGCAGAAAGCAGAGCTGTCAGAAGCCATATGCTTGTATTTTCAGAACAGGATGTAGCAATCCAGGAGGGAAGGACTCTAAATAAATAAATGAAGCACCACTTGTGACAGGCAAAAGCTTGTGTTGTTTTACCTATTGAACAAACACCGAGACTCCAATAGTCTTTGGCAGGAACGTCACAGTGCAAAGCCAAGTCTGAGAACCCTGTTGTTTGTGTAGTGATCCAATCCCTTTCCTGAATGTCTCCACATATAAAAGACAGAACTCTAACAATGGAATATTAACTGATTTGAGTGGAAAAGCCTGTCCGTGTGCAGATGCTACTGGCAAAATACATCCCAATAGTTATTTACATATATCTGCAGCTCTTCATCAAAAGGAGAAACAGGAGCTAAGACCATAGACGTGTTTTCATCTCTGGAACCAATGAGAGATATGCATAAGACAAGGGTGCTCTGAATCTATATAATTGACGTTGTCATAATAAACTGCATCTGGACATTTTCCCCATACTCTGTTCCAAACCCACACCCTGCAGCTGTAATGAAATCATCATCATGTTCAGAAAAATCCATTTCAAGAGTTGAAAGTCACAGACAGAAGGGATTGAGGAGGGGGATCATACTTTTCTATTATCCCAAAAACCTAAGTTTGGACTTGGCTGCCAATCTTTAAAAAAAAAAATAGTTAAAAACTTCCAAGCAATCCAAGAACATAACATGGTTTAAAAGCCTTCAAGATTAGAATGTAAAAAGTTTCTACTAATTGTCTTAAAATATGTAAATAACAATTGAATATGTTTTTTAATTTGTTTCAGAATGAAATATAAAGTGTCCAGAAAGTTCATTATTGGTAATAATTGCAGTTTGTGAATAGGCAAAGTGTATCACTTGTGTCCGTGTTTTTCAACATAGCCACGATCACATCTAGTTACTGCTTTCAACACTGCCTTCCATTTCAAAGCACTGACATAAAAATGTTCACATAGAAAAGCATATCTGAGGATTGGTTTACCCACAATGAAAAGAAAAATCTGGTACATTGCCATTCAGTTCACTTCAGGCAAAAGCTCTCAGCTTCTCTGCCCAGATGCCAAATAGCACAAATCAGGACTTGCTTGAAAAACATTCCTCACCAACAGGATCATGCTTCAGTGCAGTGGCGTCTGACCCCATCTATTCTGCTACTCCCAGGAAGAATAGCTGCACAGGTTCAGCCTGACACTGCACAGGCAGAGAAGCAGAATTGCTGGCTATATCAACAGGAGCAGTTGCCAGGGCAAACCACAGCTGTCATGGTTTAGATGTAAAATGCCTCCCTGAAGAACACCAATAGACATGTTAACATGGAATGAGGAATCATCAGAGGCCCCCACCTATAGACAAAAAAAAAAAAAAAAAAAAATCTTACAACCAACCAAGTAATCTGAGAGCAGGAGAAATAGTCTTCCCTAGCGATGAGCTCCCTAATTAATTATCTAATACCAAGTGGTCAGCCCTGAAATCATATACACACAAGTAACACAAGACAGACTAATCAAGTTGTATTTAGGCGTAAGGGCGTGTGCGCGCACGTGTGTGTGTGTGTGTGTGTGTGTGTGTGTGTGTGTGTGTGTGTGTGTGTATGTATGTAAAACAATAAATATTAAGGAGAAAGAGGTCATGATTCCAAGGGGGTGGTTTATACAGAAAAGATTAGAGGAAAAATAGGAAAGGAAAAAATGTATACTTATTCTTTTATTTCTAAAAAGTTAAATAATAATAATAATTTAAATTGCCTCCCCCAGAATCAAATGTTTGAATATTTGACCTCTAGGAATCCTGTTTTGAAGCTGTGGAACCTTTAAGAGGTGCAGCCTAGCTAAACACTCTGGAATTATTACCAAGTCTCAGTTACAACCTGGTATTAGTGATATGGGCAAATAACCACAGTTCTGCTACCATAGGCATGATTTGTTATTGCTAGCACTCCTTCCTCACTCTGAAGGATTACATCCTCAAAACATAGTTCAAAACGAACCTTCTTTCCTTAAGTTGCTTTTTCTCAGGTATTTTAGCAAAGCAGTGGGAAACTCTAATAGCTAAATCTGTGGCCAGAGAATTGCCTCCACAGGTATGATCACTTGTTGCACTCAAAAAAGACAGCGTTTCAAGTCACAGTATTCACATGGCTGCTCACTACCATCTGTAAATCTTCTAAGGGCACCAGAAGTATAAGAGGTACACACATGGGGCTGGTGAGATGGCTCAGCGGATAAGAGCACCTGACTGCTCTTCCGAAGGTGATAAGTTCAAATCCCAGCATCCACATGGTGGCTCACAACCATCCGTAACGAGATCTGGCGCCCTCTTCTGGAGTGTCTGAAGACAGCTACAGTGTACTTACATATAATAAATAAAATAAATCTTTAAAAAAAAAAAAAAGAGGTACACACATATACATGCAGGGAAATCATCCACACATATAAAATAATAAAAAATAAAAATAAAAGAAGAGCTAAACCTTCAAACACTTTTATGTGCATATGTGCATGGCTAGTTATGGAGATGATAATACAAGCAGGTAGAATATCTTGGCTTCACTAAGAGTTCATTAATTCCATGTAAGTAGAAATACAGGATTAATAAAACTAGCTGAAACTCACAACCGCTGAGAATTCCAACTAGTAGGTAGAGTACTCTAAGTATCGTATGGTCCTGTTTCCCCAGAGTTAACATCTGTTCTACAAAACTTTCCGTTTGAGAAGGAAACTTCTCTGAATCGACAGTGTCTAATGATGACCACACAGAGATTTACTCCAAACTGTAGTGTAAATAAAAAACAACCTCTGGATTTTAGTAGTTAGTATGAGAAAAAATCCACAAAATAAATGATAACTGATTTAACTCTAATTACATGATAAAACTCTGTTTTAGATATATTGAGTTATATAGCATACATTTATAATATGTGACAAATATCTCACATGTTTCTTGATTTGATAAAGCTTCTTAGTGTTGATAGCAAACTTTCAGGCACAAAATATCAAATCGTATTCACTTTTAGTCATATTGAATATAATTAACTTTCTGTTAGATCATAAATTATTTCACTATTTGTAGTCCCTTTCAAGATTTAACACTGGGACACTGCAGAAAGAGGTAGGAAAAATATATAATAAATGGCAGTTATGAAATATTGTCTTTGAGTACAATATGGCCATTGCATGCTTGAAATAGCAACTGTGGTTACCTATCCAGGAACTGTATAAGACTGGGCCTGTTAAAATTACTCATAGATTGAGGAATGGATCATGGGGCCTGCTCTTCTTTAGGTAGCTATTGCTAAATGGTGGTTGCTGGGGAGGGGAGAGTCATTATGATATAGTCAACAATGAGTTATTTATGCTTAAGTTAACACAGACAGTCCTGGTTAAATTTAGTGGATAACAAATTAAAAACAAAACAAGACAGAAAAAATATGAGGGTACCAATCGTAAGTACCAGTCCGTGTAATTTGAGAACATAAAGACTGCAGTTATTGACTGTACCATTGATCTTAGGTTTTCATTGTTCTGTAGAGTTTCCTATCAACATATCAGTATTCAAATGCTATTTACTTCGTGTAGAATTTATTTTTAGTATAGTCAGAAGAATATGCCATTTAATTGCAGAAAGCTTTGGTGGTTAATATCATCCATTTGGTTGGGCTGGTTCTGTATAAATTGTGGAAACATTAACTATGACAGAATGCATTCCATACCGGTCTATTAGGAAGAGGACTAAGAGAAAAGACTCGGTACCCAGTCTGGATGCCGATGAGTGTAATTCTGTAATACTGCTGAGAAAGCACAAAACCCAAGCTATAATCAAATGATTGTTTGCTCTTTTCTTTTTAATAAGGCAATTGCTTCCCCCAGAGTAGAATATTGTGCTAATTCTGATTATCAGTTGAAGGGAAAAGTTGAAACTGTAATTGAAGTTAGTACATAAGGAGAGGTGTTCTCTAGCCTATTGAATTCTGTAAGATACCAAGAGTCACTGACTAATCCATAATAATACTGAGAACACAAAAACATGTCAACCAAATTATTCAGATATATAAATCAAAAAAGAATTTGCATATTTTTTTAGGTTGAAGTATTAAAGAAGCTCAAAACTGGCATTTCTATGTGTCAAAGGGAACTGAAGAAAATCTTTTAAAACCATGAAGCTTAATTTGGTTTCGATTTTATCTGGCCAATTCCAACAACCATAATGGTAATATTCCTGACTTCTCAGTGATGTCAGGAAGAAGTGAGGTGAGATTGTATATGTGAATAGCAGAAGTCGTCCTGGGAAAGCAGGCTTCTATGTCTGTAAGGCAACCCAAGCAATGGACAAACCTAATTCTCTGATAGATAGAATCCCAGGACAGTTCAGAACAAGAACAGGTCCACGGGTTCTGAACAAATATCAAAGCTCTATGGTTGAATTTCACACATTTTTCCACCACACTTTTTTGTTGAAACATAGCTCTCTGTGTCTTCCCTATCTATCGTTCACAGTGTAGAGTATATAAGTCCCAAGGTCTGACTCTTTTCTATCTATGGTCTCCAATGTAGCATATATGAATCCCAAGAGAGAGACACTTAGGCCATCAGAGCTTCCAAACATCTCAAGATTTCTAATCTAAAAACCCAAATGTAAGCTTTGTTTTTTAGTTAATGGGGAGCAGATGTTCTACAACGTATATTTGTTTAACATGTTATTAAGAGCTAGTGTTAATTGATCCTAGCAATATACAATGGATATATAAAAACCTTAAATGAAATGTTATACAACTTATATTAATCCATGTGAAGAATGAGAAAATCACAAAGCTGATACTTCCTTTATATTAAACATGAGCCCCAGTTTCACCTGTAGCCGAGAGGTACAACTGGCTTTTCAATAATATGTGCTTTATTAAACCAAACCAAAAGAAACAATCAATCCAAAATCACCACCAACTTCCACTATTGCTGCTGTTACTACTACTACTATACTATAAAAATGTGGAAATAGGCTGTTAAAAAATCATTATTTGATATATGCTTATGCATTTAAGCAACTACAGAAAACCTTCTTTATCCTAGGTTTCTGCATCCATAGATTCAGCCAACTGTGGAACAAAAATACCTGAAGAAAGTATGTAACAATGCACAGAGCTACTTTGTTATCTTGCCTTTTAAGCCATACAATATAAATGCTGCTTGCAAAGGATGTCATTGCATGCAGTACTGTAATTATTATAAAAATTTCTTAAAGGGTATAGGAGCAGTCAGGGAGATGGCTCAGGCAATAAGAGCATTTGCTGTTTTCTCAGAGGATCTGAGTTCAGCTCTCAGCAGCCACGTCAAATGACAGTCACCTGTGATTCTGGTTTCAGGGGAATCTAACATCATTTGGCTTTGACAGACAGACAGACAGACAGACAGACAGACAAGAATAGTATACACAGGGACATACATACAAATAAAAATAACTCTAAAATATTTGTTAAATATAAGTAAATAAAATACACAAGATTATGTGCATAGGTGGGTTGTAGATATCACACAGTTTACACAAACAATGGGCATATATACATGTTTTGTATCACAGAAGTTTCTCAGATCAATTCACCACAAATACTGAAAGTAGCTATTTGGTTATTGATAACCAGACAGAAAGTGACATTTATAAATTCTCAATCCTATGTACTAAAAATCATAGAATGTAATTTCCACCTAGCCTATAAAAAGAAATATTTCAAATACCACCTTAAAGTGGATCTTGGATTTTTTTAAAGTAAAAAATGGGTGAATCTCATTTTTGATTCTGAGAGTAACTTTTGGCCATAAGGCCATAAGGCCAAAAGCAAGTGTTTGGTCTCCTTACCTTACCAAAGTACACTCCTATTTGTTTGTTTATTTTATTATTTAATATTTTAATTTTTAAATTAAATATTATCATACAATTTTCCCTTTCCATTTCTTCCTCCAGATGAAGGTCATTATAGAAAACCACAATGGATCAAAATGCAGATAGCAACTGACTGCATGGTGCCTGCCCACCCCAACTGACATACTACAATATGACTCCTATAGCTGAGGCTCAGGGAGATCACAGAGAGGGGAACAGAAAGATTGTAATAGTCAGAGGAACAGAAAGTCTATTTTGAAGTTGCATCTTCTAGAAATGTTAGGGAAATATATATATATATATATATATATATATATATATATATATATATATATATATATATATACATAGCCTCACTAATGAGACTACTACAAAACCCGAACAAGAAAGACACTAACAGATATGCTCACATGGAAGGTGAAAATGTAAGGGGACTGAACTCTAGACCAAAAAAAAAAAAAAAAAGAGCAACTAAGGAACAGTCTACCTTGGTGAAAATCCACACAGTGAGTTACTCAATACCAAGTGGTTCCACCTCTCTGTTGAAAGCCAGCCTGTGTCACTTCTTACAACCTTGAAACCAATCATGAAATGAGGCATCAGATAAAGTGTTTGCAAACCCAGCTGCACCTCTCCTGACTTTCAATTAATCATGCACACATCTACATTCTCCCTTGAGTAACCAAATTACCTATTACTTGGATTTGTGAAGCTGGATTAGAATACAGAAAGAAGAATTAGGAATCAGATGGGTAGCCATGTATAGCAGCTAATTTGGAAGACATGAACATAAGGATACATTGCCAAGTGAATGACTTCCAAGAGACTGAAGGTGATTGTTGGGATAGGACTCACTAGGACATCCATAGGAGGGTCCCAGGTCTATACTGTATGCATTCCTGCATCAGCATCATCTCCTGTATGCATTAGTCACTTCTCTTGCTGCTATGACAAAATATCTAATAGAAACTAATGAAGGGAGCATGTATTTGTCTCAAAAGTGAAAGTATGAACTATGAGAGAAAGGAGAGAAAGGCAGGCAAAAGAGGAAGGCCATGAGAGTACATCATTGCTATGGCTGAAGCAATGTGAGGATATCTGATCACATCTTTGCTCACCAAGAATCAAAGATCAATGAAAGCTTTCACTCACCTATCTTTCTCCTTTTTATTCATTTTAGGCCCTAGTCTACAGAAAATACTGCCCACAATCAGAGCAGATCTTTCCTCCTCAATTAATTGTTTCTGTGAAACATCTTGTAGGCACGCCAACTGTTGTATCTCCTAGGGGAATCTAATGCTAGTCAAGTAGATAATAAAGATTAAACATCACAATATTTTAAATGATACTGGTTTGTATAAATATCCACACATATATAATTAACAAATTATGGAAAATGTGATATGAGAGAACTGAATACATATACCATTGAAACTCAAAACTGAAATTGTAATAAAATCTGTCAAACTTCTCAGGGTTTGTGTACATTCCCACTGGGTACTTGCATAAGAAACAAACTAGGCATCAGATCTTACATCTCAATGTCAGAAATATAACCCTGATGAAAGAAAAACATCCCCTAATTAATGCCAATCAATTACCAAATGCATTAGACTTATTTCACAATCATAAATGTTTGTGGTAAAATCTTGTGACTAATAAAATCTATGTGGAGTGTCATTATTTATTTCCCAAAACTCTACTTAACTCAGATGTACAAAATCAGCAAAGAATAGACATCAGAATGTCGAAGACATCTACTTTACCCATGCTCCTAAGTGGAAATGGAAGCCTCTTCCACTGGATGGTAAAGAACAATAATTTCCATTCACATATAAACATTTTTAAGAAGTGTGGTCCTTTTTGCTCTATTTACTAAGTAAATAAATAATGAATGAAAAACATTTAACACTTAACACTTTCTAAGTAGGTTCTTAAAGACTAGGTCCATCAGGAACTTCTTTATTTGGGGACAAGGATGAGACAAAGGTGCTCTGTTCCAAAGTGGCATTGGCTGGAGATATGGCAATAACTTAGAGAGAGTTGCCAGGTAAAAGTAAGAGCTTACAGCATGTGTAGATGGAAGGGTCCTAGGAGGCATCGATAAACACACAGGCTACCTCAGCTTTTCTTCTTCTAAAAGCAGAAACACAGAAACACCTCTGCTTACAGACACCACGTGTGCACAGCTTTCCCTTTCAACATAGCTGAAATATGTTTTATACTTATAAACTCACTAAGAAATCAATCTAACTATAAATGATGAAGTTGAAACACAAAAAAATAAAAGGTAACAGAATGCTTTGAAATTATATTTCCTAGCTCCTAAATGCCTCCCCAAAGCGCCTTGTTTAAGCATGTGTATTATGTGTCTGGTGTGTGGGGAGGGAATTCTGATTTATCACACTAAAACTTATGCCTTTGAGAAAACTTGAGTGGACCTGAGACTAGGCTGGTAACTAGATATTCCCTGCAATCCCCTGTCTTTACTCCCCCATACTTCTGTGGTTATAGCCACATATGACCATGCATAAATTATACTTATATACTGGAAGTTTGAACTCAAGGCTTTTTGTCCTTCTGCTCTTACATAAATGCTACTTTAGCAATTTGATGGAATATATATGTCTCTCTGCCCTTTTTAGTTTCCTTTCAATAACAAATAAGACCCTTAAATTATAGATACACACACACACACACACACACACACACACACACACACACACACACTATACATTTATATGTTTGTTCATATATCATACTTGTATATATTTATTTTATTCTTTCCTTGAACTCTGTTATCTCAGAGTCTGAGAAGACATAGAGAAGCATGCACAGGATGTAGAATCAAGAGACTGTTACATCTGATGATCTCAGACATTCTTCTTTGGAATAGAGGTTGCCTCTGACCTCTGATTACAGCACCAGTACCCATACCAGAGATGTTCACAAGATTTGCCTTTGCTAGGTTCCTCCCTTGGAGGAGTGGAGCAGGAATGGTACACATTATGGAGAACTGTGTCTCACTGAAAGTGAAGGAATCTGGGAGTTGATATCAACAAAGTAGTCCCTCTAAAAACAACATCAAAGATCTGTTATTGTATCAGGGAAGAAAAAGAAGTCAACTAAAGCAAGAAAAGAGTGTGCGTGCATGCCAGTAAGGAAGCTGTGAATTGCTAGAGAAACAGTCAAAGCATCCTGTCATCTGATCTACTAGACAACAGACTATCTGGGTTTCCCACTAACTTTTGTATAACCTCAGTTAGTCATTACTTCACATGCCACACAGCATCCCCAGGACGGTCAGGAAACTATGCCTAGACACCTCACAGCTAGGACAAAGTCTCCACCTATCAGGACTATCATACCAAAAGACTGAGAAACACATTCAGCCTCTGTGGAATTAGGGGAATGACAAGAGTTTAGAGAAAGAACTTTCTTTTTCAGGTTTCACATGAAAAAAACAAATATATAATAGCTACTTTCCTGACTGGCTTAATAGGATATTCTCCAGTTCCATCTATTTTCCTGAAAGTAGAAATACTTAACTCTTCTGTATAGTTGAATAACATTTCATTATGCAGTATTATCCCTCCTGTATATGGGCTCTTGGTGCTATTGCCTTGACTCTTTTTAGGCAGCAGTTCAAAGTTATCCCATTTGTTACATTTCCTTATATAGTATCCATGACCATTCTCAACAGTCATCTAGACACACGACTTGCAGAAACAAGACTAGACAGACATTTTTACTTTCTCATTATCAATGGTTAAAGGCAAGCTGGAAAAGGTTTGCATGCATTGTGTGATGTTACCAAACAATAATTTGTACTATTTCAGGTTGTGTCCTGCTACAGTGGACATGATGGAATGATGTCACCTGTCATGTGACTTGATCAATATGAAGTACTCAGATTTGCTCCATTTTTATATGATTTAAGATAAATAGTGTATTTCTCTATGCTTAGTTTCTCTAACAACAGACTTTCTGGTGGTAAAAATATGCCTGTTTTGTTCCATGTTTCATTGGTGTTCGTTCTCCTGATGGCTGGAAGTTTTGAGAAGCTTTCATGTGTTTGTTGGGTGTTTGCGTTTCTACTTTTAAGAAGCATTTGTCTGCAGTCCTAGGAATTGGTCACATGGCAAGAAAGGAACACAATTTAAAGTCATTCTACACAGGTTAACTAAAGAGGCATAAGGAGCTACCTCCAAAGGGGTAGGCTGAATGAAGCACCTTAAGCTATTAAACTGGGATATAGTGACCAACCTAGGATTGGTGGATGGTAGGAGAAGCAGTGTTAGGGAGGTATTCTGGGACCTACAGATACAGATGGGTGGTATCAGGATGAGAGAAATTAAAAAAAAAAAAAGAGGCAGGAACTGAACCTAGAAAACAACATTAGAATCCAACTTAACTCCTGCTTCCCCTCAGTTCTCCTCCTTGTACTATGGAGAATGACATTTTGACAACCAGGTCAAGGGAAGCTTCTCATAGACATTGTGCAGACTGGAAAAGCATCAGTAGAATACGGAGGAAACAAGTGGAAGATACTCAAACAGTCTCAATTCTACATGGTTATCACTAGGTTTCCAAAAGATAAGGTATGTGCACCTCCTTTAAAAAGTGCTCAGTATTGCTTCCAAGCATGGGTAATAATTGTGTCAAGAGCATATGGACATGTCTTTCTTTATGTTTCTTTTCCGGAGGAATTTTAATTTTTATAATTAGTTTGTGAGACATGAGAAGGAGTTGGAATAAGTTCAAAGAAAGTGACTTAAGGATTATGAACAGGTTTGAAGAGGAGGAGAGCTAGTTAAGGAAGCAGGAGCCAGAGAACAAGTCTTAAGGAAAAAGTCATAAAACAAGGATTGTGGAGGCCAGTTGGAGAGATGGAAAGATATAGAGATACTTGGTTTGCTTGTGCCAGGGAAGATCACTGTAATAAATCCTCTTGATTCTCACTATAAAGTGAATCTTCTTCATATTTAATGTAAGCAGTGGAGCACTGGTAGAGCATTGGTGGAGGACTGAACAATGGAAGTGATAAGCACACAAGCCATTCCTTAGCTCAAATTTTTTCATGAATTCATGTGAGGGAATATTTCTAAGGATGAAAGAATTGTAGCTTAAGTGAATAACTTTTTGTGAATTAAAATTTTAAAAGTCTTCCTTATTATGGTATCGAGAAATCTTACTAATTTAAAAGTGAGCCATAGAAAATATCTCTAGAGTCACAAACATTTAGAACAAAACCTTTCAAAGAGAGATCTGCAGGTGTCAGTGGTAGACAAGATCAGAGGTATCTAGCTGCAAGAAAAGACTTTTCTTCCCTCTGAGTGCCTTGACTGTAATTTCACAGTCTTCTCCACCACAGTGAAGGGAAAAACTAAAACTTGAAACTGGTTTTAAAAAATGATTAAAATTTAGAATACTTGTCCTTCCCTTCATAAGATTTCACTTTATATTCTTCATTTTAAAAAATCTCCAAGTAGAAGTTGAGAGGACTATGATGCCTGAATAGCTTCTGCTGGAAGTGGGGTCTGAAACTTACATGGACTCCACTCTTGCTACAGGACTTTTATGAGAAACGGAACCATGAACAAGCTTTAAGAATCTTCTCCAAAGACATCTTTCAAAGCTTTTGCAAGTGGAGGAACAGGTAGCGCAGCTCATCAGCAATATGGGTCCTATGACTATGCTTAAGGCACTTACAAATTCCATCAGTTAATAACCCAAAATTACAGAAAGTCATTTACTGATATCAAGAAGGTTCTAAGTTGGCCACCTCACAAAGCCCCACACTGCCAGTAATATTAGCTAAGTAAGGGTGAGTAGGGTCCATGAATGAAAAGACTATAGCCTATAAAACCAGCATTAAAGGCTAGTAGTAAAGTTTTTTTTTTTCCCGCAGATCCTAAGTACTCAAATTGTAGCATAATATGCTGATGTACAGATGAATTATTGCTTGTTTTGAGAGAATGGCATTCCCTTATAGAATGAAAACCCTATGTCTTCTAGGCCGTGAACATCTTCCAAAGGCCAGCTGACAACTACAGTACATTCACCACCTGTCGGTTCAAACTCTCAGCTTCTTAAGGTCCCATTGTATCCTGGATCCAAAGCAGATTTCCCACCAAGCTACAGACCTGCTCCAGGTCATCTTATGAATGGATGTCATTTACACTATTCACCTCACACTCGGCCTTTCTGGGACAGCATGAAATATGAATGCTCATTGTATTACACTCCGGAGGTAAGAAGCTGTGGCAAGATTGACGAAATAATTATGTAAATAATGACTGACGTCTAGGGAAGACTAATGGAGGAAAAAGCTGAATAACATTAAAAAGTTAATATATTTAACGTTAACCTTTGTAGCTCTCAGTAATAATTCAAATATAAGAAAATTGTTGTCGAAAGCATAGGAATATTGAAGTAGAACAAAAATGTCATGGTAAAAAAATGAACACGTAGTTCTCTTGGAAACTGAAAGATATTTTTCTACTAGAATATTAAAAGCTAAACACTGAGTTTTATTAAATTTGAGTGCTGTTATTATTTCCAAATTAGTCTTACCTAGAAAAGGCAGACTTTTGTTTTTAATTATGTGTTCCTATCAAAATCAGAATCTAAACAACAAAACTGATGTAAGGATTGTTGCAGTCTAAAAGAAAAACAATCACTGGAAGATCAAACAAAGGAAACTTACGGGGCTTTGGCTTTATCTCTTACTGACCCACATTGAGGTGATCATTCAAACCTCTCAGCCTTGATGTTATAGAAGCACTCATGAAGTTTATTTCCAAAAAAAAAAAAAAAAAAACCATGAGAAGTTAATAATTGTAACACAGGGTAGAATGAGAACAGGAGGTTTGAGATTAGATGGTTTTCAGGTAAACAAGGGAGAGTACTGCTCCTGGGAAAAATACTATTGGTCAATCTTATATAAAAATAACAGCTGAGATCATTTCAAGAAAAGAATGATCTTGATACTTTGGGACTTTTTCTTTTCAAGGAAAAACATTAGATTCTAAAGAGAAACACTAGATGAAGTCTGCGGTTTAACTCTTGCATTTCCACAAGGAGAGAAAGTAAAGATATCTATTTACCCATCCTTTCTTTAACAAAAAACAAAGATGGCAGATGCTGGAGAAAACCATGTATTGCTTCCATTTTTCTCTAATCAGTTAAGAGTCCTAGCAACATCCATAAATTGTCTAGCATTCAACTAAAATCAAGTTCTTGTCTACGGCTTAAAAGACAAAAATAAAACGTATCTGTCACTTTCTACTTAAGATACTAAAATATTTGTGGTATTAGTAAAATACAGTTTGAGGTCTCTCTATGCTACAGGCTGAGAATGAAGGAAATCCACCCTGGAGACGGAGAACTTTAAAAAAATTGTATGGAGTTCATGTGTCTCTTGGATTTTATTAAAAATTCTTTCTATCAATAAGTCTTAAGAAGAGTCAGGAAATACTTGGCCCTAGATAAAGTAGCCAGGTGAGAATATACTTGTTTCACTGAAACCATGAACTTTGGACATGTAACAACATGCCAATCCCATATCTTTATAATGGTCCCGAAAGCAGAGAAGCAGAGGCACATGACATGCTGTGATGACCTTAGCAAGGAGCCATATTGCAATGAAGGCACAATAAGGATATGCTCCATTATTATTCCCCACGCACATTACATTGTTCTGTTCTACTCTGCTAGCTTGAATGCATATTGCTCCCTGGAAAGAACTTACAGTTCCCTTTACAATGCGTTTACAGTTGATTAAAGAATGGATTTGCAATTTGGAGTCTATAATTAGAGCAAAGGGTCTCTATAATTTTAGTTCCCCTCATTCACTAATGATGATGTTATGGAGATTAGCTACTATTATAAAGACCCATGGCCACTAAAATGATTACGGGAAAACATGTATTAAGGTTTAGTATTCCATTCTTTTACCACAGGAAGCCGATTATAAACAGAGTGTTATACAATGCTATGAGGCAGGAAAAATAAGATTAACAATTAACACCTTGCTTAAAGGATTAGTCCATCTCTTACGCCGTGATGGCTTGTGTTCTAATTAAAACTCTTGGAGAATTGTGTGTGGCCATGTGTGAACCGATCTGTCCTTTCCCAGGTTTCTGCTCTGGGCTCAGGGTTTTAGAACAAATGGAGCTGTGCATTCCATGATCCAGTAACAAGTCTTTTCAGGATTTCATACCAGTTTCTGGAAGTCATTGTAATATGTTTTAGGGAAAGTATCAGTATAAATTTAAAGTATTTAGCTCCACTTAAAATATTTTTATTACATGTACAATTTATAATATTTATAAATATTATTCATGTTTCTGTGTGTGTGTGTGTGTGTGTAAATATGTGGCTTATGTATGTGTGCTGTGGCACTCAAGTGCAAGTCAAATGACAATTTGTGGGAGTTAGGTCTCTCCTTCATCATGTGAATCCTGGGGTTGAACTCAGTTCTCAGGCTGGAAACAAGCCCTGATGCCTGGTCATTTATCTCATTTGCTTCTAATAAACTCTGTTTTGAAACTACTTAGTTCTATATTTTTCATGAATAATCTATTTTCCAATTTCGTTGTATAGTAGTTCCAAGATCATGCTTTTGAGTAGAAATTTCAAAGAATCTAAAAACAAAAAATCAAACAAGAAATAACAACAACAAACTTCTATATGCATATCCAACAAAAGCATAGTCTATATACTCTTCAGTGATCAGGAAGAGTTATCGTCATCATAGAAGTTAGAGAGGAAAATAATATTTTATCTATAAAATTAAATATTTTGATGCCAGAGTAATGGCTCAGCAATTAAGCACATTTGCAGTTCACTCAGAAAATCCAAATTAAATAATTAGCTCACCTGTCAAGTAGCTCATACTCACATCTAACTCCAGGTCAAGTGTATATGATGCCCTTGATTAACTATACACATAGTACATATACACACACTTGCATAAATAAACACCAAACAAATATTCAACTTTTAGAAGTCATTCTATTCTAAGTAATGTTTGTGGCTTTTAAAGTGTATATATAATTGGTATATGAACAGGTTATTGTATAATTCATAATTAAGTAAATATATTGAATGGTACAGGGTTTTTAAAACTTGCAAATAAGTAGCTCCTACATTCTCAAGTTCATTTTCCATTCTTTTAATTCAAGTTGATTAGAAAGTGGAGGAAATTAAATTGATTTCTTCCAAAATTTGCTATATATTCTGAGTATTACTGGTATATGATGGTGAAGAGACTTACCACTGAGTTGAAATAATAAAAGAAATGTTACAAATTACATATGCCAGGTATTTGGAGCTTGGCTACAGGAAGTGAGCATTAAAGAAGTATGAACTCTATTCAGGGGCCACTAAGAACTCTTAAAACAGAGTATTCAACATAACGGTATGGAATAAGAAAGGGCAAGGTCACCACACAGAGCAGAGGAAACATTTCATTTGAGTCTAAGTCCCAGACTAAGCCTGATTCTATGTAGTACCAGGACATCTTACTGCTTAGTAGTGGCCTGTCCAGTGAACACATGATAAAAGGAGAATACAAAGTCTAGATTACTAAGGTGTTAAATTCAGAACGACACAGGTAGAGAGGAACATGAGCCACTGAAGGGATCGGCTTTCTGTACAGAACTGAGGAAATGAGTTCAAGCAATGTTGCTGTTATTCACCAAGGACAAAGCTAATGGGGGATTAAGGGCCACAGGCATTGCACTATCTAAATGCATCCTCATGTTTCTCTGATAGAGACATAGGAGGGAGAATTGATCTTTGGATTGCTTTCAGATTATATTGGAGTTTAAACAAAAAGTAGTAAAAGAGGTAACTTTTAAAATGAATTTGATTCTTTTTAAGACTGTCATATTTTAGGAGATGCGCACAAACCAAAGCAGACAGGCAATTTAGTGAGGGGAAGGAAGGGAGCCGTGCTAAAATGGCATTATTGTCCCATTTGGGGGATTCACATTCTTGGTTTTAAATAATTTTAATATGGAATTGATTCACAATAAAAATGGAGAATTGAGACTATGCTAGGCAAGGAAGGAGATGTCCAGGTTCTAAGTCTCAGGAAGTAGAACTGGCCCTTCTGTTCATCACCTATCTGAACATAGGTTCCTTGATGTTCGGAGTCTTTCTCTGTCTACATATACCCTCCCCAGCACATGGCCGCTTATCTAAAGTGTGGCTGACCTCCAACTAGCCCAAATAGAATAGGTTTTCTTCCTTTTTCCTCTATTAACCTCCCCCATGAAGCTGTTGAGATTTAGAGCTAGCCTATCCTGGGGCTTCTCTTTTAAACTCTAATAAAATTCTTTGAATTAAAAATGAAATAGAAAATGTAATATATAGATAGCATATGTATCAGTACATATACAGTAACACACACACACACACAAACATACACACTCATACATACCACAACACAAGGGATAAAGAAAAAAGATAAAGTAGTGGACAGGAAGTTTTCCCCATGTTGGTTAGCATTTATAATGCTTAAAGTTGCTAATCAAGATGCTGGAGAAGAGATCATACTCAGGTATGAAACATAGAAACTGCAATTTTACTCAGGAAAGATGTGCCCACTGTTGCAATAGTGGAATGACATGTAATAGGACTAACCAACCACTCTTTTATTAGATTTATGCAGGTTCCATCGGAGAGAATCCATCTCCCATAGTGTAAATCCAGTTAGAAAATGTGTCTGAGGATGTTAGTAGTCCCTAGGGTAGAACGTATCCCCTCTAAGACTCAGGGAGTATGGTAACAAAACAAACAGAAAAAATTTAAGAGTTGGAGTACTGTTGTCAAGGCCTGACCCAGGAATTGCAAATAAAATCTTAGAGCAGCTGCTCTTATATCCACTGGGCCTGCAGTAAGGTCTGGGCCTGTCAACACTCAACCAATGATTGAAAAGAGACTCACAAAACATTATTCTTACCTCTTGTACTATTAACTATTCAGTTGATTCTGGAAGTGGGGGTTCACAGTATACTCAACAGTGAACTGACCAGGCTTCAATGGATAGGTACAAATCCAAGGTCAAAAAGAAGACCCCCATTAAAGATAGGGGTTCCAGAAATTAAAAGACATAAATGTGGGAAAGAAACTTGAAGAGAGAATGGGAAGGACAAGGGTGAGGAGAGCCATGAAAGAAGGTGAGATGAAGGTAACCAGAATGTGTTACATTCATAAATGAAATTGTCAAAGTAAAAATTGAGTCAATACAGTTATATATATAATTTCATTGCATGACAAAAGTTATTATTATATAGGAATATGAGGTTCCATGGACTCCCAGAATGCAGTGGATTGAAGTCTCTCGATTTCTTACTAATATCTACTAAATGCCTACTTACTCAGGATAAAATATAAAAACACTTTGAGTATGAAGGTAAGAGATCCTTAAGTTTTGTTTTGTCTTGTTTGGTTTTTTGTTTGTTTGTTTTTGTTTTTTGTAGGGTTTTGTTTTGTTTTGTTTTGTTTTGTTTTATTTGATAAATAAAAGAAAAAAATATGCCTTCATTTTGTCCCAAGCTGAGAAGAACGACAAATATTTGATCAAGAATATCTTGAGGTAGATTTCTGCCGAAATATTGCTTAAAACAGTAAAATATCTATAAACAACTCAATCTTGTGTCTCAAAACATAAAAGGCTAAAAACATGACAGGTTTTATTTCAGATATTCTCATCAATATATAAAACCACCAATTTTCTCTTCTACCTACCAATTTTCTTAAATGTAAAATTTATCCCAAGGATTATACCTTTTTCCACATGCCATGCATAATTAAAGCATGCAGATCTTAGCCAAAATATACCTAGTGGTGTAAATGTCAACAGGAAAGGCTCTTTACAGGAAATGTGACCAGGCTTGTTTATAAAGCTCAAGTGGCTTAGTTTGGATCAATTTTCTGGTTATCCCTGCATATCAATCACGTTGTAGAGCCCTACTCGTTTTTGAGCTTCCTTTTCCCAACAACTAAAGCAAAACTTTGACAAGGAATAACAAAGACTACTCAACATATCACTTGTTGCCAAAAACATCCTGAAATCCAAAAAGCAGGGAATGTGTTCAGATATCTTAGCAGAAATGATTGATGGCTAGAAGTGCTTCCTTTAGAGGTGAACAGATTTTCCTCCTGCAGATATAATCTGCGATTATTTTGGTCATACTTCTTCAAACCTAGAAGATAAAAAATATAGTCATGATCTTGTCTCCCAGGTCCCTCTGAGACCAGTGTGCACAGATCACCTTGCAGACTGTAGAGGGTGAGTGAGCAGACAGCAGAAGCAACACAGCTTCTGGGACAGACCCCCATTTCAGGCTGCAGAAATCCAGGCACCTTCCCCACCAGAGGAGAGGTGGCCACCCGGGAGGGCTGCAACACCCAGAGCAGTCTGTGCAGGTGAGCACACAGACTGCGGAGGCAACCCATCTTCTGGGACAGGCCCTGTTTTGGGCCTTCATCTTCAACCATGAGGCAAGTCTGAACTCCAGACCTCTGTGTACCTTCCCTGTAAGAGGAGAGCTTGCCTGAAGAGAGTACTTTGTCCACTGAGACTCAGAAGAGAGCTGGACTCCCAGGACAGCTGACAGAGGCTAACAGAATCACAGGAGGAACAGGCTCCAGCCAGAGACAACTATAACAACTAACTCCAGAGATTACCAAATGGCGAAAGGCAAACATAAGAATCTTACCAACAGACACCAAGACCGCTCACCATCATCAGAACTCAGCACTCCCACCTCAGCCAGTCCTGGATACCCCAACACACCCGAAAAGCAAGATTCAGATCAAAATCATATTTCATGATGATGGTAGAGGACCTTAAGAAGGACTTTAATAACTCACTTAAAGAAATACAAGAGAACACTGCTAGAGAGGTAGAAGTCCTTAAAGAATCACAGGAAAACAGTGCTAAACAGGTAGAAGTACTTAAAGAGGAAACACAAAAATCCCTTAAATAATTACAGGAAAACACAACCAAACAGGTGATGGAATTGAACAAGACTATCCAAGACCTAAAAAGGGAAGTAGAAACAATAAAGAAAACACAAAATGAGACAACTCTGGAAATAGGAAACCTGAGAAAGAAATCAGGAACCATAGATGTGAACATCAGCAACAGAATACAAGAGATGGAAGAGAGAATCTCAGGTGCAGAAGATTCCATAGAGAACATGGACACAACAATCAAAGAAAATGCAAAAAGATACTAACTCAAAACATCCAGGAAATCCAGGACACAATGAGAAGACCAGACCTACAGATAATAGGGCTAGATGAGAATGAACATTTTCAATTTAAAAGGCCAGAAAATATCTTCAACAAAATTACAGGAGAAAACTTCCCAAACCTAAAGAAAGAGATGCCCATGAACATACAAGAAGCCTACAGAACTCCAAATAGACTAGACCAGAAAAGAAATTCCTCCCGACACATAACAATCAGAACAACAAATGCACTAAATAAAGATACAATATTAAATGCAGTAAGGGAAAAAGGTCAAGTAACATATAAAGGCAGACCTATGAGAATTACACCAGACTTCTCACCAGATACTATGAAAGCCAGAAGATCCTGGACAGATGTTATACAGACCCTAAGAGAACACAAAAGCCAGCCCAGGCTGCTATGCCCAGCAAAACTCTCAATTATCATAAATGGAGAAACCAAAGTATTTCATGACAAAACCAAATTCACACAATACCTTTTCATGAAACAATCCCTTCAAAGGATAATAAAGGGAAAACACCAACACAAGGAAGGAAACTACACCCTAGAAAAGGCAACAAAGTAATCCTTCAACAAATCCAAAAGAAGACAGCCACAGGAACAGAATCCCAACTTTAACAACAAAAATAACAGGAAGCAACAATTACTTTTCTTTAATTTCTCTTAACATCAATGGACTCAATTCTCCAATAAAAAAACATAGACTAATCGACTGGCTACACAAACAGGACCCAACATTTTGCTGCTTACCAGAAACCCACCTCAGGAAAAAAGACAGACACTACCTCAGGGTGAAAGGCTAGAAAACAATTTTCCAAGCAAATGGTCCGAAGAAACAAGGTAGAGTAGCCATTCTAATATCGAATAAAATTGACTTTCAACCCAAAGTTATCAAAAAAGACAAGTAGGGGCAATGTATACTTATCAAAGCTAAAATCTACCACAATGAACTCTCAATTCTTAATATCTATGCTCCTAATGCAAGAGCAGCCACATTCATTAAAGAAACTTTAGTAAAGTTCAAAGCACACATTGCACCTCACACAATAATAGTGGGAGACTTCAACACCCCACTATCACCATTGGACAGATCCTAGAAACAGAAACTAAACAGAGACAAATGGACACTAGCAGAAATTATGAAACAAATGGATTTAATAAATATCTACAGAACATTTTATCCTAAAAAAAAAAAAAGGATTTACCTTCTTCTCAGCACCTCATGGTACCTCCTCCAAAATTGACCATATACTCAGTCACAAAATAGGCCTCAACAGATACAAAAATATTGAAATTATCCCATGCATTCTATCAGATCACCACGGACTAAGGCTGATCTTCAATAACAGCATAAATAATAGAAAGCTCACAGATTTAAGATACTTGATTTGCTTTCCCTCATATGAGACTTTGAGGTTACCACTTCCAATTCACCAAAACTCCCTCAAATTCTCAGCATATTTCTCAGTAACCTTGGTATTATGGTTCTGAGCTCACTATTATCTCAAGCTCAAACAATCGCATATCTTAGCCATGATACTGAATAAAGGGGTTGCTTTTACATACACTTGCCTGTCCTTGAACTCATCCTATTGTTTAGAAGCTACAGCAGGTTACAAGTACAAAGATTTCTTGGGATATGTCATTGTTCTTATACACTTTGTTCCTGTCACTAATGCTGTTATGACAGTTTATGTCTAACCCTTCACGCAGAGTTTCTTATCCTTGGCTACATAATAATAACTTGGGGCATTTCACAATCCCCCTTATCTATGTTACCTCACAATGTAAGTAAACCAGAAAACCTAGTATCTGAACTAAGGCATATATTAAGCACCTCATATCAATTTATATGCATGTATAGTAGGGA
The DNA here is from genome assembly GCA_902729485.2 of Mus minutoides. Taxonomy (NCBI): domain Eukaryota; kingdom Metazoa; phylum Chordata; class Mammalia; order Rodentia; family Muridae; genus Mus; species Mus minutoides. Next base: position 317,250 of record LR750591.1, on the reverse strand, counting down.
GAAAGTCTTCTATACCATGCCAAAACTCCATACATTTACAATAAAGAATAGCATAACTGCCCCTTCTATCAAACATAGCAGTTTTACAAGCTCATACTTATTTGTTCTCCATCTGCTTCCTTTGTACATTTATTTTCTTCTTAATCTTAACCCTGTTATTTGATGCAGATCTATGTCTGTCAGCATCAAGAGACATGATACAGCATAGTCAATATACCAGGATCTGTGATGAGATTTGCATTACTATTCTATAGCTTGTAGGGTAACTATCATTCTGTTATTGCTTTCAAAGTACTGGTGAAATCTTTTTACTATAAGTACTTACTGTAAAATGAGCTGTCATCTCATGTTTGACTCTGAGGCCTACATTTTTTGAAGTGCCTTGCTCATGAGTGCACAAATGGAGAAACAAATGTATTCAATAGGCCATAAATCATGTTTTAAAATAGACCATAGGACAATATCAGACACTATATTGTCATCATCATTCCTAATTTAAATACATGATGCTCAATGTGGAAAGCCAAAAAAGACCATCTTTCCTCAGTAAATACCATAACTTCTATAGGGTGTCAAGAAGAAAACATTATACACATAGCCCATCACAGAAAACTGCACTTATCTTGAAAATTGGTAAACAGAAAATATAAAGTCTAATTGGTAAGATATAGACAGCTAAATAGGTTGACCTGGTACACATACTATACCAGAGAGAGTTGAACTGAAGCATGTAAGTTATTGCTTTAAATAAAATTCAGGAGGATTATAAAAGATAAATGAGAAAGAAGGAGAATGAAAGAAGATGGAGTAAAATTTCAGCCAGGTTGTCTTTTTAACACTTTCTTTGGATATGTAATAAAACTCACACTTCCCTTAAATGAATTTTACCTTTTATGGATTTTTTTAAATGTACTGACTAATGTTCACATTTCTGAAAATTATTCTTGGCATTGAACCTATTTAGATACCTCCTTTAGGCCAAGAAAAACATTCACTCTCTCATACCTTTCTAGATATTATGTATATAATACTAATAGTGGAGCAGACTTGTTTCACTTACATATAAAGATTGTATTTGGGTTTCATTGAAATTTACTTCTCTATAACTTGAAATCTAAAAATTACTCTTCCTAGGTATGAAAAGTTCATAATTTACCTCTGTCAAATCACACCAAATCAACAAAAACAAAAACAAACATACAAAAAAAAAAAACAACAACACTGTAAGTTACTTGCTACACACAAATGAAAAGAAAACAGAATTAATTAATGTTAGAGGCTGGTCTGTATCTTCAGATGGATGATGGCTGACTACCTTTTTGCACCTGTGTGGCTAAGAAAACATAATATTCCATATATATTGAAACAAAACTTTCTCTATGGCAGAACACAAATATATATTCAATGTTTCCTTGAAGGTGTTGACATCATCCTTCATAGCACCCCATACAGTCTGGATCTTGCTTTCCCTGGAGATGACCTCAGCAATAACTACTAAGATAACTTGGCTCTGGGTACGGATCCAATCTAAGTACTTCTCCTGAGAACCCAGGTTGGAATATTTTAACTTAGCTTCACCATGGACACATTTACTTAAGACAAATTGTCAATTTCCTGAATTTGTTTGCTCAAAGAGATGTTCTACCTAAATAAAGTCTATAAGCCTGCTGGTGCTAACCGCAGAGAACAGTCTGTTTGCACCCATCACAGTAGGTCTGTACCTAGCTGCTGCACACTGAACAGGTGAGCCCTCCATACAGAACGGCAATATCAAGGAGACACACAAAAGTGTGAGGAAGAAAGAAACATGTTCACTTAGCCACCATGGTCAACAAAATCCATTTAAAAGATGGAGACATGCCAGGGTGCGGAAGGAAGGATAGGACTCTTCTGACCATTGCTTTGTCCTACAAATGGCTACTGGCACCTATACTAGGCTAGTTTCTGCCTCTAGGATGGGAACACATCTCATCTATCTTTTAAAAGCTCATTACCATCTTGTGTGCATGAACTGCAAAAAAAAATTGATCAAAGGTTGTTTCAGATTTCAAAAGTCCCAAAAAGTCACATAGCTTAAAAGAGCAAGCACTGTGTCAACTAACACAAATCACAGTACTGTTTCTATTTCCTTCAAATTTTAGAACTACACAAACGAGGTAAAGAATCCTGGTAATTAGATGGACTATAAAAAATGGACTCTTTTGTAAGAAACATAAGAATTTACTGATGTCTATAAAATTAATGTAATATTTTACACTAACCCACTGATTTTCTCAGGCTTTTACCACTGCTTGGCTCATTCCAACTGATATCAGTCACTATAGGATCATTGGTTAGATTGAAGGGGGTTGGCTGCAGAATTTTTTCATGGTGTTACATTTGGAATATTTGTAGAAAGTGAGAATTTGATCCATATTCCATATTTTGAAACAAATCTTCAGTTTAAGTAGATTCTACTCAGTTACTTTTATTAAAAATTGAAGATGAATATGCGTGGTTGGAATATGTAAAGGTTTCCACTGTGTCTGAGACTAAGAAAGAACTCTGTTCTGCCTCAAGTTTCAATAGGTTTCATACAAGCATGAGTTTAAATAACTAGAAAATGGACACCAGCTTTACTTTCAGCTAAATTTGTCTCAAACTATATCATTAGCCGTCTAAATGATGTCCTTCACATTGCATCTCTGTTTTATCATCCTATGTAGATGGAAGAGCAAAGAATCTTGCCCAGAAAATTGGTTCATTTGAATGAAGTAACAGTCTCTTAGCAACAATACATGACAAGGAAGTCTAACAGAAGTCTTGGAGTAATAGAAACAGGTAAGGCAAAACAGAATTTTTTTCTAGAAGGGAAACTCCCAGGAGCGCATGAGGACACAGGAGTGGTAGAAGATGTGGTGCGGGAAGAATGCTGTGCCAACCAACAATTATGACTAGGAAAAATACTTTGTGTATTTCTTCAGACGTTGAAGTTGCTCTGATACTACAAGGATTTATATCCTGAGGTAAAGTTGACTTTCCTTTATTGAAAATAAAATTCCATATACGACTTCCTTGAATCATTTACTTTGTAACTTAGGGTGATTAGATCCACGTAACCATTTCCCACGATTTAGGAAAAGATAATCTGTAGTTTTAAATAAGCAGTCAGCAGATTGGGAAGGACAGGGAGGCTGCCCAGAAAGTAGAGGAATCTCGACCAAACCTACTCATTCAGGTTCCTGCCCAGGAGTTCATGACCTTGGCCTTAACCTGCCACATCACTGTTCCTCCTCCTAAAGAGCTCCTTCAAATTCTTAAGCTAAAAATTTAACAAGACACCCTTTAAGATGTCAGGATAGATCTTTACTGACTACCCAGATGAAAGAAATAAAATTGTGAACATTTTCCTCAGTACTGGCTTGAAAATGAAGTCTGCCCTTCCTGCCCAAAAGGCTGTCATGTCAAAGCCTTCCTAGAAACATCCTAGGCAGGCTTCTGTAATGTCTGCCTGCCTCCATCGAACATGGAAGAATTTCCTTCTTCAAACACCTATTTGCACCATAAACAGCATTAGTTACACTATGGATATAATTTAGTCATGAACATTAAATTTTAAGGTGATACCCTTTTGAGCCTCTGGATTCTTTGTACTTTACTAGAAACTTATTTAAAGCCATGAAGCTCCCACTGAGCTTCATGGCTCTCTAGAATACCTCATGTCAATGTTCCTATTCTAATAACAGAAAACATGATACCATCCACTCTAATCACCATTGACTGAAGTTCACCTTATAGATACTCACTTTTCACTCGTTCATAAATGAAGACTAAAATGGCTAGAAGTAGGTTTGTGTCATTAGCATAGAATGTGAGCATTGGCAAATAATGGCACACGAAAATACAAACTTTTATGAATGAATCAGATTCATGGCACATCCTACTTCATCTCACCATTGTTCAGGGAGCAATTGGGAACCCTGCCCAGCACATTCCTGTCATGGTTTACTGAAAATCCATGAGTACAATCATCATGGCATGTCCAGAAGATAGCATTTCACAATACTCCTCCCCATCAAGTGGGATCAAAAAAATAGAAACAACCTTTCACCTGAAAATGTAGCACATATACACCATGGAAACTAAGTATTAACTGATCCATTTTCAAATAAACATTATTCACAGAAGACAAAAGGAGAAAAAGTTTAAAGCCCAGCAAATGAAGAAAAGATAAACTTAACCCTGCATAGTCATGCATGGGATAGTGGTTATCATTAAAGAGAAATGAATAACATTTATAAAGTAACATAATACTGTGCTAAGTGAAATAAGCCTATTACAAAACATAGTATTATGCCATTTTTGAAGGTGAAAACAAAACCAGACCAGTCTATAGAAAGATAATAGATATTGATTGTCCCACAGGCCCACACTGGGAGGTGGAAAACAGATTGTAATTACCAATGTGTACAGTTTCTTGAGAGTGATACAACCTTTTTGGAACTGGGAATGGTTGATGGTTAGATATTTTTAATGAATACATTGAAAAATGTTTCTTTGTACATGTAAAATTGGTAAAATGCATAAAATTTAAGCAAGGCCTTGATGAAGATATAAAAATATACACACAGAGCAAAGCAAAGTTCCCCTCTCAAACTACATTAAGAAGTTAGTTTTTCTATTGGAAATAGAAGTATGTAAGTATAGAATCCTTATCTGACCATGGCTAACTCACTGTGTTACATCCTATGGTTAAATCAAGGGTTTGGAAAGGAAGATGGCATTGGAAGTCTTGGGAGGTCACAGTATTAGGAGGCCTGGTTTTCATCATTCTAAGCTATTATACTAGGACTAACATGTCATTTGATATCACTAGATTTCAGTCATCCTCTCTGTAATGTAGCACATACAAACCAGAATACCCCAAAGCTTTCAAGCTTCTCTCTGTCTCCAAGCCCCTGGCATTTCCACTGACAATGAATTTACACTTTTACTGCCAACTTACTGTCTTCCTGTTCAGCACATAACCTAGATTTTCTTTTTGGGTTTAACACTTAAATAACTGAAGACAGTTTTTCCAAACTGGCACAGATGCTACTATGTTCCTCAAGAATGACAAATCACAGCCTGAGCTTTGAATGCCCAGTGATGCTATTCACTTTCTAACAATCTTGGAGAAGGTATCCTGGTTAAAAGAAAAGAGCTCTAGGTTGAATGAGATAAAGGTCTTCACGATAGAGCCACAGAACAGCTCCAAAACTGCATTAGTGTGGGATTTTGCTATAGTGTTAAAAAAACCAATCCCAAACCTCTCAGTACAGCTTGCATTTTATAGACTCTGAATATGCTCTGGCCAGTAAAACAGGCATTTGTTATCCACAATGTTCTTGCCTTCATGATGCACTTCCAAACATAAAATAGCAACTACCAGCTGTACAGAATAAAGTGATTTCGATGTATTACTGAGAAGCTGAGCACTGTGACAATGAGCCAGGGAATGGACTTTAGAAGCAGAATACTTTAAACTGTGTAAAGTTATCCATAATATTGATAATATTGAAGGAATGGCTGGGAGCAAATTGCCTAAAGTCTTCTTACTTTGACAAAGGTCAGTGGCTCCATAATGGGAGAGAAAATGTACTTGGAGCATCTCCTTACTGGTAACCGGGTCCAATATGATGCAAGTTATTTATGCTTATGGAACTAAGACTGGAAATTGAATGCCCTGAATCAGCGTCCATGTTTCACCATGAAACTTGCTCCAGACTTCTTGTGTATAATGTTTTTAAACTTTCCTCCATGATTTTAGCCATTCTTCTCATATTTATTTCTCACTATCAAATAGCAGCTAGAAGAACTCATATTTTGCTTAAGAATTTGTTTTCCCAAATGCAAGCTTCATGGTGATTACACTCGCTCTGTCTGCATAGCACGTACAAGTCTCAAAGCAGTTTCTCCCTGATCTGCCTGGTTTTGTGACCTGCCAGGTAGATATTGGGCTGCTATAAATCCTCAGAGGAAATTGTGCCCCACTGTTCTATGGAAGGCAGCAATGATGACATTTTTAATACAGAATGACTTTTCCATAGGGAGACCTGGGCATTCGAGCACATCTCACTTTTAGACTTTTCTTCCTCATCTCCCACTCAGAATAACTATTCACAACCATAACCACATTCCAATATACATGCATAGGAGGCTTTGAGTGGATGGGGGTTTACAAAAGGAAATCCTACTATCAAAATAAAGAGAGACAGAGGTCCACATTGCTTTGTGGACAGCATCCCTCTGCCCAGTGTCTATATTAACACTATTGGGTAATATATTATCATTAAATGACACCAAGGCAGACTCCCATCAAACTGAAACTCTATTACAGAGAAGAATGTCCCAAAATATAAAGCCTTGGGCATCATTTTAGTCCATAATACTGAGAGAAATTTTTAAAATTAATTTCCACTTCTAAAATTGGACAGAAGTGAGTGATAATCACTTATTCTTCCATGAGACATAGCCCTATAAATTAGTGGAAAAATGCCAAAGTTTCTAGCAATTGTTGAAAATAGATGTTAAGTTTATTGTGACACCCTCTCCATTTTTATACACAAATGATTTTTTTAGAATATGTTACATTAAAAGAAGGAAATCTGTCTATGTGCCTGTAATTACTCTTGTCACTCATTGTACATCATTTTAACCCAAACTTGTGAATTGAAAAGGTAAATTTTCTTGAAAGAAGCTAGAAAATCAGTATGCCAATTTGCCGGTATTTAGAGAAAATACAGTAGCATGAGGGAATGTGAAGTCAGTGTGTTGGCTAGTTCTATGTCAATGTGACACAAGCTACAATCATTTTTGGGAGAGGGAACCTCAATTGAGAAAGTGAACATACCAGACTGTCCTGAGGGCAAGGCTGATGCTCATTTTTTTGATGATAATTGATATGACAGGACACAGCTCACTGAGGATGGTGTCACCTCTGACCTGGTGGTCCGGTGTGCTATAAGGAAGTAGGATGAGCAAGTCATGAGAAGTCAATCAGAAAGCAGCATGCCTTCCTGGACTCTGCATCAGCTCCTACCTCCAGGTTTCTGCCCCCAAATTCCCTTAGTAATAGAGTGTGACCTAAGAGTCATAAGCAGAGATAAACCCCAATTACTACAATTTGATTATGATCACATTTTCCCTTTTTCCTTTTTTCTTTTTATCATAGCAACAGAAATCTAAGACAGTCTCCATTGTCATCAGAGATCCTGGCTCTTCTGTTCTAAGATTGTTTCCTTGGCTCTTTTCCATTCTACTCTGCATGGCACTACTTCTTTTTACTATTGAACATATCCAACTAGCAAGAAAATCTCATGAGGGCACTGGCTTCTTCTCTTTTATTCTCATCTGTAACTGAAAAAGTTTCCAACAAGTAATCTGTCCACTGAATGAAATAAGGGCATTGAAGTTCAACAAGAGAGACAGAACCAGCCACCATGAGGATTAAGGTTAAGAAACTCAGTTGCAAGTAATATGTGCTGCTAACGGTCATCTTGACAACTAGGACATGGGAGTGTAAGGAGATGATTCAATTCCAAGTGAACTGACAGTCTCCAAATAAAACTAACTACACCAGAGCAATGATGGTAGAAAATGTTTCAGCAGCAGGTACCTTAAACTCCCTCTCTTGTAGGAATTTCTTCCAAAAGATCTTTTTCTAAATCTTCTATAGAGTATGACATCCTAGTTTGAGCATTAAATATAATCATAGGTGAAGCTATTCTAGGCAGCCTAAGAGGATTACTGATGTCCCTAGCTTTTACACACTCATGCCAGTAACTATTTCTCTGAACAGTGAGGAATTGTCCACATGTATTGTCAAATCCCTAATGGGAGTCAAGCAATACTGTGTGACAGAGTCAGACCACCACTGGGTAGAAATTGTCAGATCCATCCTTCTGCTCTGGAAAACAAAATTAGGTGACATTCATTGACCTTAATTTTCTCCCCTCTCTTCCTCATTTTCCTATTCTCCCTCTGGTTCCTCCTCCACCACCTCCCCTTTTTCTTTTCCCTTTCCTCTTTTCCCCTCACTCCCTTTCATTTTTGTATTTTTTCACAATTACTTTTAACCAACACTAAATATTTCAATTTAAGCATCATACCTTAATATGTAATAAGATGAGTTAAGCTTCTACCCAACTCCCATACTCAAATTCTAGAAGAAGACCATTATTTGTAATAATATATTTGTGCACATAATTATTTAAAATAGTTTATCCATGATCAGCTATGGCCAAGACCTATAGAAAGGAAGACAGTATAAAGAGAAAAAAGATATGTATGGGGGCGGGACAGGGGGAGACATAGAATACCATTAACATGCAATGATAACAAGTCCCAGAAAGCACTCTAAACTAGAGAGAGACTTGGTCAGATTCTTCTCAACACCTGTAGAATGAGCCAGCTCTACTCACACCTTGGTCTTGGACTTCTGACCTTAACAACCACAAGGCAGCAAATTTAATCCCCTTAGTCTGTGGAAGTTTGTTATGGGAGTACAGAAAAGTAATACAATACCTAATGTAAATGTTTTGTACTCAAGCACAGTGATGAATGTGTACGTCTTGATAGTAATCTGCTTCTTGACCTTGGAAGTATTCATAAATGACTCACTAAGTCAGTGAAAATGGAACACCCAAAGATCACCAGCAGTACCCCCATCTCCAAATAGAAGTCATTTCCTTATATTGAGTTCTCTCTTATAGTACTGTTGACCTTCCCTGGTTCTTGAAGATTTTGTTCATTTACCTTCACATATTTATTCCGTGTTTCATTTCTTACAGCATAGTGACTCTACCATCATTCTTTATAAGTTGTTTTATTTAGGATGGGGATATAGTTACTAGGCATAAAACTTGCATAGAATGCTCATGGACCTGTGTTCTAATTAATTTTAAATTAATTAGATTTAAATTTTATTCCAATTATATACATCTATTTTCTTAGTGCTATGGAAGAATTCAAGATGCTCCATCCCCAAATCCCTAGGCAATTAGATATTTCCAGATCACTATTTCATAATTTTTATCATAATCAATTAAAGAAACTTGCTGAGGACTCACTTTCTGCAGCACACGAGATACAAAGCATATGGAAGTGTCTCCCATACACATTGTGCACCTTGACTTCTGTGACCAATTAATCATACATGTCAGCATGCCAAGACCACAGAGTTCCTAGACAATTATTCTGGGTGTGGTTGTAGGGGTGTCTAGTTAATATTTGCATATGATTGAATTGATTCAGGAACACAAACAGCCCTCACAAATGATGGGGTCTTGTCCAGTCAGTTGAAGGTGAGTAGAAGCAATTTAGAATGCAGAATTTCATTCCTGCAAGTTGTCCTTTATTTTGTATGTGATTCTTTTCTTTATTATTATCCTTTTCCTATATTCATACATATGTTCAAGCATCTGCTGTATTGACTCTCCAGCCTTCTGTTTCCCTACAGATTATAGGCTAGTTAGTCTTTGCAACTATAGAGGTTAATTCCTTATCTCTTTAGGCTAGTATATAAGAGATAAATGATTGATAGATAGATGATAGTCAACATATAGAAAGATAGATGATAGATACATAGATAGATGATAAATAGATGATAGCAAGATGATAGAGATTGATAGAAATATAGGTAGAAAGATAGATGATAGGTAGATAATATGTGATTATAGATATTCAGATTACAAATTGACAAATGCAAATATGTGCTAGATAACTTTACTTAGCTAACACTAAGTTCTATAATACAACGAGAGAATTACTATTATATTTCCCCTCTACAGATGAAGCAACTGGACCATAGAGGGTGTCCTAGAACTTGTTCAAGGATCCTCTATTTGAAAGAGGTTGAGCAAGGATGTGATTCTGGTTGAATATGAGACTATAGTTTAACCCTTACAGTACTATTCTTGTCTTAATCTGGAAAAAAAAAAACTAAGTGATGAGTGCTACTTTTTTTTTAAATAGGTTTCTTGAGACAAGGTTTCTCTGGGTCGCCCTGACTATCCTGGAATTCACTCTGTAGACCAGGCTGGCCTTGAACTCAGAAATCCACCTGCCTCTGCCTCCCAAGTGCTGGGATTAAAGGTGTGTGCCACCACTACCTGGCTACTTCTAAGAGCATTCCAATGGCTTTCTGTGGCTATAATCAAGAACTGAGAAAACTAAGGGAGTGCCAAGATGTTTGCTTAGCTCAGAGTTTGATAGATTTAAGAATAGAAATAATCAGTCCTTTATCTTTGGCTGGTAGTGAGGCAGCACACCATTGCAGAAGTGGATAGGGACAAGAGAAACAAGTTCATGTAGGAGCAGGAAAAGAAGAAAGGTAGGAATGAAGAGAGGGAGGGATGAAAGAAGAAGGGAGAGGATATGAGAGGGTAAATAAAGAATGGGGATGGAGTGAGGAAGATAGGTGAGGATGAATAAAAGAAAGGGAGGAGGGGCATGGGAGGAGTGGTGAGGAGAAGAAAAGGGAGGAGGTGTGAAAGAAGATAAAGAACATTAGGAGAAGAGAAGACCCATACCCTTTTGTGCTTCCTGACTTCTATCCATCAAGACCCTGCTTTTAAAGCTTCAAATGCCTATCAGTATAGTACCTCCGCATAGAGACCAAGTCTTTGGGGACATGTAACATCCAAAGTATCACATGTATAAATACTTATAAATCTGCCTTGGACATAAGCTCCCGTTCTCAAAATGATCTTTATCTCCCTCTTTATTCTAATCTGAATGCATCTTCCAAATCTATTCATGAGGCGCCTTCATTTATATTCCAGCTGCCACAACCCTAATTGAGTTCCTGAACACATCATGGTTACAAAACCACATGCGAACGGGATTGTATGCCTAATTCCTTCCATTCTTCTTCTGCAGTTTATTAATTAGTGTTTTTGAGAAGCACACTGATTGCATCCTTTGACAGCTCAGAAGGCCTAAGTGGATCCCCACTGCCCTACTCTGAGATACAGCAGAAGTGATATTCTTCTGATTGTCTTCCTACTTTGAGGGGTCAGATCTCATGCTGTCTCAGTAGTTAAATATTTTCAGTATCACTCTCGTGTGCCAACATCCTTCTTGGGGAGTTTTTTTTTTTTTTTTTTTTTTCAGTCTAAACTAACATTTCATGTGAAAATTGCATGTAATTGGACACCTGTGTTCTGATTGTGGTTTCCAAATGTGTTCTATTGCCCTTTGCTGATCAAGGGGAATCAACTTCAAGATGACTGCTCTCTCACCCCACTAGATTCCAATACGCCTACTGGTTTTAGGCATAGAGAAAAGCTATTGTTTCATCTTTGCAGCTCCCCTTTGATTTCCACTTTATGTAAACCCATGTCCAAGGCTGTTATGTGACTAGACAGATTTTGAAGACTGCTGTTTCTCCCTGCCTTCCACAGTGAATGCTTGGTAGCAGTATAGTCTTTAGCAGACATGCACAAGCCTGGGACAGGTCTTGGTACCCGAGACACTTCCTTTGTGCATGTTTGTTTCATTTCACTCATGTTGTACCTAGCAGAACTTACCATGATGCATCTCATAGGCATCTATATATGGAGATAAATGTAACAAAGAAATATGCTAAATACAGTGAAAAATTGTTATTTCTCTAGAAATACTGGGGAAAAATGAAATCAAGGGGAAGGTGGACTTCCCTGTTTGTACCACTTTTTATAATGTCAAAATGTCACAGCCACAGAAGTGCACATGAAGTTCTGAATCCCCCTTCTCTGACAAACAATGGAGTTCTAGAATCCTCTCTGAACCTAGACACTGCACAAGCTTTTGTACTTTCTTTCCCAATTAAAGCAATAAACAACAGAAATTGCCTTTTGCTATTGAATAATATGCATCCTTATGCAAAACCACACAGATCACTTCGTCTAGTGTCTGAGCTCATCCTATTCCTTATGAAAAACAGCTCATGAAGTAATTTGATAATTTATGACAGCGTAAAAATATTTAATATCACTTTATGCCAGATTTTTTATGCCAAGCTGAGGTTTCTGAGTTAATGACAGGCTTTAATTAGAATGATTTAAGGTTCATACAGTTTAAATTAAAGTGAAGTTAAAGAAGTTCAGCTACTAAGTTATTTTTCTTTTCAAGATAGAAATATTTTTCCAGATTGTCTACCTAATGTGGATGTTCTATGCTTTTATAAAACACTGAAATATGTTATTCTCATCACCCTGTCTCCTAGTTACAAATTCCCAATATGAGTGGATTATAGAGGTCTGAGGAGTAGAGATTTAGTTCTTTTCTATACAGCAATTGTTTTATTTTTAAAAATAAATATTTTAATAATTCATTGAGAACTTCATATAATGCATTTTGATCATCCTCAACATCTTTGTTTCCCAGACCCATAACTCCTACCCACAATTCCATATCATCCTCTTCTCTTTCTAATGTAATAACCTCTTGGCTTCATTTATGTGCTGCCCATGAACTTCTGATTGTGTACCATCCACCATAGCCTGGTCAACATGTTTGGGCCACATCCTCAGAGAAAATGGAACCTTCCTCTCCTGGAGGTAATCAACTTTTCATAGCTCCTCTGCTGGGGGCTCATGAACCTCTTCCCAGATTAACTGAATTTTGTTTTCCAGAGATTTAGGCAGCAGGTACTTCTTCACTTTGGCAACTCCAAACTTGCCAAACTTCATGAGTATTAGGCTAAAACATATGTTCTGTGTCTTTGCCTTGTGAAAATATGTGCCTGCTTATGCATTCATTGAAATGCCTAAGATGAAACCTCTAAGGTTCCTCTAGTGGACATAGTGATCTGTGATCAGAAATCACATGATCGTTTACACCCACTAAACCTTTGAAAGGTTTCACTGGAGAAAGAACATCTAAGAATTAACTCCTCCTTCTACACATGCCAAGTAAAGTTCCTGTAACATCCTATGGAGTGAGGCGTTTTTCTGAAGTTAACAGTTGACAAAGGGAAACAAGCCACATAATTGAGCTTGGGTCTTAGTAGCAATTTCTTAGTAATGTCTTTTTAATTCCAGGATGATTCCGAGCTCTGCTGGGCAGCACTTGGTCTTCACTTCTGAATTGAGCCTTCATTGCCCCTCAGGGCTATCGGGCTCCTGGTGTCACTATACTGCAATGAAGCTTGAGAGTCTGGTTTTTTTGTTTGTTGGTTGGTTGGTTGGTTTTTGATTTTTAGTTGTTTTTTTTTTTTTTTTCCTTTCACTAAATGCCTCAGTGTTCTGCCTGAAGCCTAGTGCTGCAGCAATTTTGACAGAGCATTCAATGACATCTCTCTGCCGTCAGTAAGCACTCACTGAAACAGGCTCAGTGATAACATTTTGCTGAAGGAAAAAAAAAATGGCAATCCCACTTTACAGAATTTTGGTGTTTTCGTCATTTTGAAAAATTGTTTATTTTGCTTTGTTTTATCTTGGGTATGCATTAAAACACTTCCAGATTTCTAAAGCCCCATTTATTCAGCAAAACATACTTGCAAAGGTCTATTTCTTAATTCAAGGTCAAGCGAGCCAATGTATGGACTGATAAAATAATGGCAACTGCTTGTGTCTCTACCGACGCTGAAGAATTGAAAGATGGTTGATCTTCACGTTCACAGAGTAGTCTACTGTTTTGGAATTCTAAATAAAATTAACATCATGTATTTCCAACTTTAACTTCTTAGTGACATATGTAACACTTAATTTGTAGCAAATCATACTGGCTCAAAATGTGTAGAAATGTACAACTCTGAGACCGCATTAGGCAGCAGCAAACGAAGTATTTGTCCCACAGGAATACAATTTAAAAATCAAATAAGCAACACCAACTAACAGTCTACCAACTGTAAAATCTTATCAGTCAGTCGTGTTAAGCAACCAAACCTCCTTTATTTCATTTTCTCCTGTAAATACTATTTTAAGACACTTGTGTTTTCTATTTTGTTTGTTCTCTATAAATTTCATATAAATATATAAACTATATTTATTATAACCCTCTACTGAGCCCTTCTATCTCTATCACTCATCCTTCTCACAAGCAAGCCCTCTTCCCACAATCAGGACTTTCTTTCTGTCATTGTGTTTACTCAGGCTGCTACTACTTTATCATTTGAAACTTACGAAGTTAAACCAGGATCATCAGCGTGACTATAGGTTTGTTATGTATACAATGGATCCTTAATGAGCTTCCTAGTAGGTACCCAAGAGAATGACTGGCCCTCTCCCAGAATTTACCAACAGCCAAGAGTTCAGCAGGAACACAGGGAAAGGAGAGGCACTTTAAGTTCTTCCCCATTCGTGATTGACTCGTGATAGGCCCAGTCTTGTACAGGCCTATGGCAGCCAGCCACAGTTGCTATGAGGTCATAGCTATGCTGGGCATGCCATACCCAGAGGACAGCATTTTACAGTCTTTCTCTCTAATTGTCTCCTGAGGGTAAAAGGTGGTGTAAGTGCCCTGTTTGCTGCTGAGCTCTTGGCCTTTGCTGATTCTCAGCATCTACAGCAGCCATGCATCTCTGCATCCAGTACTATTAATGGCAAAGACCAAGTTACTCTGATTAAAGCTTACAGTAGCACTTGTCTACCAGCACAAGCATAAGTATTTAGAAAGCAGCTGGATGCCATGACAATTAAGATAAAAAGCAATATTAAATTAGCCCTCAGTCCAACAACCACATCAGGCATGAGCTTTTGATTAGGTTAACAGTACTAAGTATGATTTCCATAGGGTCTCAAATCCTATCAGAAAGCAATTCTTTACCTCTCCAACAATTTTCCACTCATATGGAGTATTCTAAGTTCATCTTTTTTTTCCTTTAAAATGTATGGTAAAGTGTCAAGTCAGTGAAGTAAATAGCTTTTAAAATGACCATCCAATTTTTATGTTTTGACAATATAGGCATGATTACATAGCTGTACCATCTTAAAATAAGAAAATTAAATTATAAATGATACTGAATAATTGAGGTAGGACTTACTATTACATTATTCAGTGTAATTCTGTTGCCATTTTCTCATAGTTATGAATGATCATGCACATGGCACAACCAGAGAAAATGATAACAAAAGCTGTCTGAAGTCTCTACACTTTATTGGATTTTGTATATTATTTCCTACCTCTGAGCACTTGACTAATGTCACAACATCAAATCCTCAGGAAAGCTTGATACACCAGATGCTATCGTTTGCTCCAATTTAAGATAAAGATATGAAACACAAAGTATTTACATAATTTACCCACAGATCAGGGCTGTTTGAGTATCTAATACAGTATTTTTATGTAGCATAAAATTCTCTAGTTTTCAAAGAAATTTAGTGCCTGGATATTGGCTTTAAACTTTATATATACATAAGTTCACATGTTCATAACATGTGTCTTAGTTGGTGTCTTAGTCAGGGTTTCTATCTCTGCACAAAAAAACAAGAAGTAAATTGGGGAGGAAAGGGTTTATTCTGCTTACTCTTCCACACTGCTGTTTTACATATATATATATATATATATATATATATATATATATATATATNAAATTTATATATATATATATATAAATTTGAACAATATTTTGAAATTTATTTGAAATATATATATTGAAATTTATTTGAAATATATATATATATATATATATATATATATATATATATATATATTTGATTCTCCTGAAGACACACTTATGCTTGTATTGTGCTTGTTTATTGTGGTGGATGTTTCCTTCAAAGGATACAAATATCTGATGTGGATAACAGTGAGTTAGAATATATGGAATAATTTCTGAGCATCTTCTGTATTTGAATTCTCTGGCTATGCTCCTACCTAAATTTTATTTCTCTACTGTACACTAAGATTTTTGTACAATAAAGATTGTATATACTTCAATCCCCAAAAGATCCCTATTGTCTCAAAATTATCAATATAAATATAACTTACTTAGTGACACTGGGTACATGAATTTAAAGAACTAACATATACTTTATAGCTCAGAAATTTAGTATTTAGAAAAGCAGATGCATACTCCCTAAATTTAATGTATGTCAGCCATACTTATAAGTCTACTTAGCACTGGGTGACAAAGCTACTGTCATTCCTTTTGAAAACCATTGCATTTATTATTTTGTCACAGCCGATCAGAAAAAAAAATATTATTCTAATGAACAGTATGGTGAGTCCCTTCATAAGTAAGAGTGGGACATTTCATAGCTGACTCTCACAAATTTCTCTTTTTTGTTATACTGATATCAGGTGAATTAGATTCCCAGAGAGAACTAAAGAGAAAGTTTGTTGTAGCCCAGCAGCAGTGAGCTGTGCACTGTCCTCTGTGATCCATTTCCAGCCTACATCTCTGCCTCCATTCTCAGAGGCCTGTTTACATCAGGGAAAACCAAATAAGACACCAACCCCCCCGACCCAATCCCCTATATGCTGGGTTTCCTGGGGCACTCGCAGCAATAGCAAAATACACCTGGTCTTCTGCACTCCATTTTCCAGCCCACAATTTTGTCTGCATTCCAAGAGGTCTGCCTGCACCAGAAAAAAAAAAAACCAAACAAACAAACAAACAAAACAGGTAAGACCCCGCCCTGCAAACTCCTGCCTGCTGAGTTCCCCTAAAGCACATCCAACAACAGTCATTGCATCTTATAACCTGCACCCCATTTTTGGGCATTCTGCCTGCATTCTCAGAGGTATGCCAACACCAGGGACAAACAGATGGCTAAAGATAAGCATATTGGCACATAAACAAAATTCAGAGAAATATAAGATCAACCAGAGTCCAGCTATCTTAATATGACAAGGGACAGCAGCAGGACATAGCTATCTTCTCACCGCAAGCCCTGGATCTCCTAACACAAATGAAGCACAAGAAAATGACCTTAAATCCAATATAATGAAAATAATAAAGACCACTAAAAAGTCAAATAAATAAATGTCTTTCAAAAATACAGAAAAGTATAATCAAACAGGTTAAGGAAATAAAAAAAACTGTTCAAGACCTAAAAATGTAAATAGAAAAAAATAAAGAAAACACAAGCTGAGGGAACCCTGGAGATGGAAAACCTAGGTAAGAGAACAGAAACTCCAGATGAAAACACCAACAGAATACAAGAGTTGGACCAAAGAATGTCAGGAGCAGAAGATAAAATAGAAGATACACATTCATCAGTCAAAGAAAATGTTAAGTCTAAAATGTTTTGACATAAAACATGCAGAAAATTTTGGACACTGTGAAAAGACCAAACCTAAAAATAATAGGAACAGAAAAAGATCCCTAGCTCAAAAGCCCAGAAAATATTTTCATCAAATCATAGAAGATAAATTCTCTAACCTAAAGAAAGAGATCCCTATAAACATAAAAGAAGCTTAAAGAACAAAATGATTCAAGCATAAAAGGAAATCTTCCTGACACATAATAATCAAACCACTAATGTACAAAACAAAGAGAAAATATTAAAAGTTGCAATAAAAAGGCATGCATATAACATATAAAGGCAGACCTACTGGAATTACACCCAAATACTCAGCAGATATTTTTAAAACCCAAGTAGCCTGGGCAAATGTCTTCCAGGATCTAAGAGATCACAGATGTCAGCCCAAACTATTACGCAGCAAAACTTTCAATGGTATAGATGGAGAAAACAAGATATTCTACAACAAAACCAAATTTTAAACAATATCTATATACAAATCTAGCCCTACAGAAGATACTAGAAAGAAAACTCTAACACAAGGAGGTTAACTACACCCAAGAAAACACAGGAAATAAATAATTTAATACCAAGCAAATTCAAAAGAAGAGAAGCATACACACATTCACATATATACACAAGCACATACACTACCACCAAAACATCAAGGTAACTGTATTAAACAACCATTGTTCTTTTATATCCTTCAGTGTCAATGGACTAAATTCCCAATAAAAGGCATAGATTATCAGAATAGATGTGAAATGGGATCCATCATTCAGCTGAGTACAAGAAATACAGCTCCACATAAAAGATAAATAGTACTTCAGGATAAAGAGCTGGATAAAAGTTTTCCAAGCCAAAGAATCCAAGAAGCAAGCTGGAATAGAGATTCTAATGTCTAATAAAACAGACTCCTAACCAAAATTAATCAAAAGAAGTTGAAAGGATACTTCATACTAATCAAAAAGACAATCCATCAAGATAACATCTCCGTTATGAACATCTATGCCCTGAATTCAAGGGCACATACATTTGTAAAAGAAATATTGCTAAAACTTAAATCACACATTAACCCCACACTGATGAGACCCACATTAACCAAATATTAAGTGGACCTCAAAGAATCCTGTGGAAGAGGGGAAATAAGTATTGAAGGAGTCAGAGAGGTCAAGGGCGCCACAAGAAAACCTACAGAAACGGTTACCTGGGCCCATAAGATCTCATAGAGACTGAACTGCCAGCCAGAGAGCATGCTTGGAATGAACCTATGCCTTCTGCACATGCATAACACTTGTGTAGCTGGGTCTTCATGATGTGGGATTCCTAAAGCAGGAATAGTGGCAGTCTGTGACTACATCACTTGCCTTGAGATCCTTTTTCCCTAACTTGGCTGCCCTGTTTAGCTTCAATAGAAGAAGATACACCTAGTCCTACTGTAGCTTGACATGCAAGGTGAGTTGATATTCATAGGAAGCCTCCTCTTTTCTGCGGAAGAGATGAGGGTTGGATGAGAAGTAGGGGAGGTGAGAGAGAAGGACTCTGAGGAAAGATAGGAGGTGAAGCTGCAATTGGGATGTAGATAAATTAATAACTTGATTAATAAAAAGTAATATTACTGTAATAGTCATCAGAAAAGTACATGTGTGCACATACTCATTAAGATTTTAATGACTGGTTAGCTTGCTAATATTCTTTATTGGTTGTTGTTGTTGTTGTTGTTGTTGTTGTTGTTTGGATATTTTCTTTATTTATATTTCAGTTGTTTTCCCCTTTCCAGGTCTCCAGGTCTCCCATTCAGAAACACCCTATCCCATCCTCCCTCCCTATGCCTCTATGAAGATGATCCCTACCCTGACCTTCCCCTACACTGGGGCATCAAACACCCTCAGGCCTAGGACTGCTCTTTTCACTTATGTCCAACCAGGCCATCCTCTGACACATTTGCGGCCGAGGCCAGAGCCAAGGGTCCCTCATGCATACTCTTTAGTTGGTGGTCCAGTCCCTGGGAGCTCTAGCGGTGTCTGGGCACTTGACACTGTTGCTGTAAACCCCCTCAGCTTCTTCAATCTCTTCTTCAACTCCTTCATTGGGGATCCTGCGAACAATCGGATGCCAGCATCTGCCTCTGTATTTGTCGGGCTCTGGCCCAGCCTCTCAGGAGACAGCCACATCAGGCTCCTTTCAGCAAGCGCTTGCTGGCATCCACAATATCATCTGGGTTTGGTGACTGTATGTGGGATGGATTCCCAAGAGGGACAGTCTCTGGATGACCTTTCCTGCAGTCTTTGTTCCACACTTTGTCTCTATATGACCTCCTGTGAGTATTTTGTTCCCCCTTCTAAGAAGCACTGAAACATCTACACTGTGATCTTCCTTCTTCTTGGGCTTTATATTGTCTTTGAATTGAATCCTAGGCATTCCGAACTTTTTGGTTAATATCCACTTATCAGTGAGTTTATACCATATGTGTCCTTTTGTGACTAAATTACCTCACTCAGGATGATATTTTCAACTTCCATTCATTTGCCTGCGAATTTCATGAAGTCATTGTTTTTAATAGCTGAGTAGTATTCCATGGTGCAAAGGCATCACATTTATTTTATCCATTCCTCTGTTGAGGGACATCTGGATTGTTTATAGTTTCTGGCTATTATAAATATGGCTGTTATGAACATAGTGGAGCATGTGTCCTTATTACATGTTGGACATCTTCTGGATATATGCACAGGAATGGTATAGCTGGGTCTTCAGGTAGTACTATGTCCAATTTTCTGAGAAACCACCAGACTGATTTCCAGAGTGGTTGTACCAGCTTTCAATTCCACCAGCAATGAAGGAGTGTTCCTCTTTCGCCACATGCTCACCAGCATCTGCTGTCACCTGAGTTTTTGATCTTAGCCATTTTGACTGGTGTAAGATGGAATCTAATATTCTTAAATGTTCAGCTTTTAAGTAAAGGTTATCTACAGAATGATGCAACTTTTATTTCTCCTAAACAATACCTTCCCTAAAGTAAACTCTTTAAAAGCAATTTTTATTTTAATGTGGACTTCTTAAGGGAAATAGAATGATTAATAGAAGTTTACTTGCAGTACTTCCTATAAACACCACTGTAAACCAGGGCACTTAGAATAATGATGTGTTTTGCTCTATCTCAGGAACCACAGGATCACTCTCTCATACATGAACAACTCCTTTCTGCTTTTACTGGACAGAAATAAAATAGAATTTTAAGCCAGTTTGACAAACGAACAGTAGATCTTATTTCTTTAAGTAACTATTACAACACACAAGGTCATTGCTTTCAGCTCAGGTATTGCTAAGCATCCTGTGAGATGCAGTAAACAGAGGGTAATTATCCTGTGGATTTAAATAGCATGACTAGGCATTAAAGTAATTCAAACCCTTGTCACCTGCATTTTCCTCAACCTCGTGGCTAATTGAAAGGGAATTAAGTAGAAGTAAAGAGAGATAAAACTGTGACTCTGAATTTCATAAGGAGCCAAGATGGTCTAGAAAACATAAAGGCTCTTGTCTCTTGTCTTGGATAAGTATAAACACAACATAAACATTTACTTGGTATCAAGAGCAACATTCTGCCTCCAGGAGAAACACACATAAATATGGGTGTGGACAACAATATATTTCAGGAAAGCCTTGTCCCAGCCTGCCTGTTCACTTGCTGAGTATTATATAGATGAGGTTGATAGCTTTTGTGTAAATAATGTGTTGCAATGTTCAGGAAAAATAAAAAAGATGTTCTTCCTGATTTATAAAAACTCCCTTCCCCAAATTATAGCCTTTCTTGGTTCCATGTGCTGATTTTCAGTACTTTAAGTGTGGTTGTAAAGGAAGATCCAGAATGGGTATGGGCATGGTGGGGCTTCGTATGAAAGCTTGGGAAAGAAGATGATGAGATATTCATGAAAGATGAAGCAAACTGATAACCATCTACCAACTCCATCCTTTATCCTATCAATTCATGGGTCATATACTATATGACAAACATGTTATAATCAACATCTGGGGGTAGATATGAAAAAGATATAATATACTATAATTCTGATAATAAGAACTTCTAATAATGGAAGTTGAAGTGGAAACTTAAAGATTCTTTGGAAAGCCAGTTGTGTTGAATGGTTTTTCCTGGGACAAACACATGAAGGAATGTTTCTCTGAAGCAGAGACAGGTAAAAAGATGTTCTGTTAAAGTAATCAAGTGACAGAGTGAGTCATGAAGGATTCTTTGCTAATGACATGCATGTATTGGTCCACCTTACATTGTGTAGCTGAGTTCCATAGAGAGAAATGCACCAAAATCTTCTAGTGGTATGCTGTGGTTTATTGCTGCTTGCTTACACTTGGGCCAATAGGCAGAGTGATGTCAGCTGATACAGATTCACATGGAGTTTTGCTAAGTCAGATTCAAGTGCTGAGGCAAGACACATGGTGAGGCAAAACCCATGAAGAATACCTGGTGTTTGGAGGGAGTATAAAGAGGATTCAATGGACTGTGAGAGGGAGCTTGCTTGTAGAGCTAGCTGTGCAATACTTGTTGGTCTCAAATCTAAGCTGATCTCTGCTTTGTTTTGAGAGGCATAGCAGAGAAATTCTCCTGTAGTCTCTGTTGACCCTAGTTCTCTTGCTGACTTGTGCTGATTCAATTGAGGCCTGGCTGTTCCTGCTAGGTCCTACCAGCATTTCTGACTCATTTTTCCAATACCAGGAAGCCAATGTTCTTTCCACATCACTTAGTAAAAGTATGAATTCTGTCCATTCGTTCTTTACTAAAGTTTTCTACTATAGCATGGAGCTAAAATTAATAGACATGCATTCTTTGACAAATATTCTGTCTGCACTGTATTTATTTCATTTCATATTATGGGATAAAGTTTTTTTTTTTTTCATTCTGATGCAATAGTACTTCATTCTTCATAACTAGATTCACCCAGGTAATCAAGTACCTGAAATATAGACTGGCCTAAGGGGCTACCCTTCTGCCATCAGCATCCAAGCTGAAATCATCAAGCTCCCCCACCAGTCTCCAAACTGAACACTACAGTAATGACACATGGTGTTAGTGAAATGCTAGCATAAGAAACCTTGGGATTCTACCAATACCAAGAATGTCAAGTACCAGGAAAAGAAACAGGATGTTGGATGAAGTGCGTCATTGTGGGCAAGGGCTTTAAGACCCTCCTTCTAACCATGTGAGAGCCAGTCTTCTAGCTGTTTTCAGAACAAGAGGTGGAACTCTCAGCTCCTCCAGCCGCATATATGCCTGTACATTGCTGTGATCCCACCTTGAT
>LR750591.1:252303-294543 GCA_902729485.2 Mus minutoides | reverse complement strand
TCTACCAATACCAAGAATGTCAAGTACCAGGAAAAGAAACAGGATGTTGGATGAAGTGCGTCATTGTGGGCAAGGGCTTTAAGACCCTCCTTCTAACCATGTGAGAGCCAGTCTTCTAGCTGTTTTCAGAACAAGAGGTGGAACTCTCAGCTCCTCCAGCCGCATATATGCCTGTACATTGCTGTGATCCCACCTTGATGATAATAGGCTGAATCTCTGAACCTGCAAGCTAGCCTCAATTAAATGTTGTCCTTAGAGTTACCTTGGTCATAGTATCTGTTCACAGCAATGAAAACCCTAAGACAGAAGTGATCACTTAATTCCCAGAAGCTAACATGTAGCTCATGGAGGCACAATATGCATACTTATTGAATGGAAATAAGCATTATGAATATATGTTACAGCCAATACCTTCATCTCTTTAGTGTGTTTATTATATTATTCTTTAACTATGAAGACATGAACATGGAAACATTCATCTCAAAGGCTAGGCTTTATCTAGCCTTTGGCCACATTATATTTAGGGGATTTGGATTGTCTCCATTCTTTTATACCATCACACTGTCAGCTTGGCCTTAGCAATATCAAGTGGTGTTTTGTCTCCTGGCATGAAAGCTCCTTAAATATTAATAAGTAGTAGATTCCTTTG
The DNA here is from genome assembly GCA_902729485.2 of Mus minutoides. Taxonomy (NCBI): domain Eukaryota; kingdom Metazoa; phylum Chordata; class Mammalia; order Rodentia; family Muridae; genus Mus; species Mus minutoides. The sequence goes on along the minus strand of LR750591.1, from coordinate 293,894 downwards.
CAGTGGCCTAGATATGTAAGACTGAGCAGGTATCTAGCCTTATTCCACTTGACTCTTATCCATCAATGTTAAAAAACAAAAACATTTGAGTGTGGATCTATAGCTCAGAAATTAAGGTCAATAGAATAGTTCTTTGTTTTATTCACTTTCATTTGTCTCCTAAAAACCTCACCACAATTTAACATTTTTTGTTATCCCTGACAAATATGAGTTATCTATAGAATAGGAGAAAAAAGTTTAAGCAGAAATCATCCTAATTTTGAAAATCTTCCCATATCTAGTCTCTTTAGCTGGGCTCTGTGTTCATAGGCTATGTTTAAATTATTAACTGCTGCATATAAAATTATATTTAATTTAATTTAATTAGCTAAAACTCTTATTGATAACCTACTGTGTGTACACCTTCTGCATAATAAAAAAGAAGAATTCAAATGACCTGGCACTTCTTTGTAAGAGGGAGAACCATAAGAGATTTGGTCTCTGTGCATGGGCTAACAGATGCCAGGAACACAACTTATTTTTAGAATAATTTTAGGCTCACGAAAGAAAACAGTTGAGTACATTTTCATAAAGTCCTCTGGTTTCCATGGCAAATGGGGCCATTATTTCTTCTGAAACGAAAGGCTTTTACTTACACTTCCCAATTGCTTTTCATATTGTGCCAAAAACTCAAGTTGGTCCAGAAACAAGTATACCAGTGGCTTATTGTTAAAAGCAGCTCTTAAGAGAAAATGTGCAGTGGGTCAATGTGACCTTCCATTTGAGCCCAAGGGCAACACATGTCAATCAAATGGCAGGCAGGCATCTTAGTTCTACCAAGAGGGAAAGAGGGGTTTTTATTTTTTTTTAATGAGCCTGAGTACTTCATCATGATGAAATACAAACCAAGAAATTTAGATGCTTGTCTTAGTCAGGGTTTGTATTCCTGCACAAAACATCGTGTCCAAGAAGGAAGTTGGGGAGGAAAGGGTTTATTCAGCTTATACTTCCACACTGCTGTTCATCAACGAAGAAAGCAGAGCAGGAACCTGGAGGCAGGAGCTGATGCAGAGGCCATGGAGGGTGCTTCTTACTGGCTTGCTTCCCCTGCCTTGCTCAGCTTGCTCTCTTACAGAGCCCAAGACTACCAGCCCAGGGATGGCACCACCCACAATGAGCTGGGCCCTCCCCCGTTGACCACTAATTGAAAAAAAAAATGCTTTACAGCTGGATCTCATGGAGACAGTTCGCCGAGGGAGGCTCCTTTCTCTGCCACAACTCCAGCTTCTTTCGAGTTGACAAACAAAACCAGCCAGTACAATATTGTTCATGAAAATGTTCATGTTTCTTAACTTATGAGATGGAGACTCTGTCTCAAAATACCCTTTCTGCAAATCCATCCAGTGCCTAATAGTCATTGCTCACGTCAAGGCATCACAAGTGAAAATGCACAAGACTGGGTGAGCTTGGTTCAATTTCATGATGAGTAATGAGGTTCCTTCCTAAGAGAACCACAGAAGGTGAAATAATGAATGTTAAGTAGGCTTTGGAAATACAACTAATTAGACTAATGAATATCAAGGTGCTTTTTATACTGTTTACAGTTCTTTGTTTATAAAAAGTTATACAATTGAAAGAAGGAATAAGTTACAAATAAAAACCCATGAATGGATATTGGAATAAAATATTGTTTTCTCTTTTCTGTATAAGATTTTATCTCTTCTACAAGTAATTATTCTAATTTTACATTTTATACAAATCACCTTTTTTAACCTAATAGTGCTTATTAGTCATCTATTTAGCGGTTATATATTATGTACAAATTATTAGTTTATTGGATGTCTTATATTGCTACAGGGAGAGACTGCAGTCAATATGTACTATAAAATAGACTGCTAAATAAGTGTTCATGGAAAACCCCTTAAATATTAAATCTTTCAAAATGTGCACAAGCTTAGCTCAGGAAACACTGAGGGACTCTTCTGTCTATAGTGTCTTGACCAGGAAGACATAGGCTTCAGCATCCAGAGAGGGGAGGGGTGTCATTCAGCTGCTTTCAATCCCTATTCTATGACTTTGGTTTTGAAGTCAACTTGCTGACTTCCTTTCACAAGACTAATCTCTAAGAAATTATAATTCATTCTATTTTCAACCCTTCAGAATCTCAAGTCAGGGCTGGAGAGATGTCTCTGTGGTTAAAACATTTGCAAGAAAAGTGTGAAACCCAGAATTCAGATCCTCAGAACCCACACATAAGCTGAGATGTCCACGGACCACCTACCTACCGCCCCATTACTTAAGAAGCAGAGATGAGCCCTGGGGCAAGCTGACTACTGTGTGCTACATAGGGAACAGACATCATAATAAAGTAAAAGTATGTATCAGAAGTATGATTCTGTGTATATATGTGGTCTTTTGCTATGCCTTGTATGAGGCAAGTCAATCTCCAGTTGTTAACAACTTTATATAATCAAAAAATTTAGAGATCTAAATTCATGGACATATGGAGATAGCTTTCTATTCCTAATAATTTGCTTCTTCTGTCCTTTAAGCCTTTNATATATATATATATATATATATATATATATATATATATATATATATATATATAGAGAGAGAGAGAGAGAGAGAGAGTGTTTTATGGTTTGAATGGTTTTATTTTAGTTTTGGTGCTTTGCTCTTTTAGCTATTCGTTTTATGTATTTATCCTGTATTTGCTTTAAAGCACCTACTTCCTTCTACTCCAGACAGGAAAGAATAAGATTGGTGGGAGAGGGGTTGGGGTACGAGTAGTTGAACTCTCTCCCACCTCCAACTGTTCAGTATTTACAGCTACAGAGTTGGGTAGAGGGAGAGGAAGCCAAACAAATTTATATTTTCATGCTCTGGCTTTCATCTACTGTTTCGGCTTCACTGCCAGTGATGTCTGTGTGGTATGTGTCACAGTGTGGGCTCTGGCCTTGAGCTCAGGTGTGCTTTCTGTGGAAAGTCCTCCAGAACCTCTGATAGGTGCATTTTATAGAAATAGGATACCAGGTTCTGTGACACACTTCATCTATCCTTAGTCTCTGCCATAGGTGAGCCAGGCTGAAGCTCTTCACTATATTCTGAGGGTTTGCACTCACCCCAGCATCTTTCCTCACCCTCTCGGTGTCTAATATTCCACTTGAAAATGAGAAGTACAAGAATCTTGAGGTTCCACCTGCTCCTGGCAGTCCTCTCTCTTGATGGTGATGCTCTTTCTGTGACTGGAGTAACACTATCAGATTATTTGGGAGTGCCTGACTGACTCAGAAGAGAAATATATTCTCATTCTTGTTTGTCACATGAAAAAGACAGTTTGTCTTTGGCAGATATATCTTGTGACTCCAGAACCTTCTTTCCCTTGTTTCAGGATAGGGAATGGGAAAAAGGCATCTATGTGATATAAACATCTATGTGAACATATAAACATGCCAGTGATGTCTGTCTTTCTTTCTTGTCCCTACGCTGCTGGGGAGACCACACTTTCTGCCAGTGTGTTACTGACAGAGTCTGAGTGAGTGCAAAGCTGAGCTTCAGAATTTCACTTTACCAAAATCAGTGTCACCTTAATCTCAGAACAGTGTGTGTGTGTGTGTGTGTGTGTGTGTGTGTGTGTGTGTGTGTGTATTTGTGTGTGCTCCAACAATTATGCCAAAGAAAGTTTTCATTTAAAATGACATTGTACCTAGTTGATGTACAATGATGTAAGAGATGAAGGGACATGCTGGTATCCATATTCCTATTTCAAACTAATAAAATACCCTAAATACTTTAGACTATAGGTTTACATAGAAGGAACTTATGTTTGAAATTCTGAAGGTTGGAATATCCAAGATAAGGGATTACTGATTCCATTCTACATGTGGATGAATTGAAGGCGGGTACATGGTTATCTTCTTCCTGTATCCTCTTACAATGGAAAACCAGAGTGTTGCCTTTTTACTAAGATATCAATCTTTCCACATGCCTCTAGCCCCATGCCAGATTTAAGTCCTAACAGCAAAGAGCCCCATCTCTAACTCATCAGGGATTTCAGTTTTAACATATGAATGAACAGGCATGACTACTAATATAATATAGAACGTTTCATCATTTCATCTTTGTGTGACTCTAGCTTCCCTTCTCTGCTGTGCATCAATGTCCCCATGAAAATATCATCAAAATCTTTATAGAGAACAACACAAAAACACCATTATGATTAAGCTTGCATCATTCCTCCACTGAAATGCTGATGTAGTTAACAACTTTTCCACTCCCTAACATATACATAAATATGCTCATTTTCAACAGCTAGCTAAGGCATTGCCTGGTTTGGGATGTGGAATCCATAAGTGTTCTATTAAGGGCATGACATGAATAGGCAAAGTGTCTGGATGCAAGAAGTAAGGCAAGGAAGATAAAGAGTGATAAACCACAGTCCCCAATAGAAGTTCTGGCAATAGTCACAGTACTTACCAGAAAAACGGACAGTCTAGTTGCACAGTGTGTGCCAAATTTCTATCACGATGCAAGTGGAAGAACACACAGTCCTACAATGCACAGTGATGAGGACAATAAAAAATGGCTTTGAAACATTAGTGAACCTCATGCTTTAAACAAGTTCACATATTTATTTGGGGTTTTGGTGAATAAGAGTAGAAAATCTAGGAAAGGTCAAAACTTGTACGTAACCATCTTCAACATCAAAAGACAAATTAAAAGGACATTAGAAGTCTCAGTTTAGTCCTATGGAAAAAAAGCATAGAAATGGAGACAGGGAGATATTGATGGGGACAGACTAGCCACAGGAGCATATGGTGAGTGCAATGTTCTGGAAAGTAAAGTTAAAAGATAAACTTGTCTCTTGGGGATTCCTAAAGGATTCTGATGAGTATGTTAGGAGGTTAACATGTGGATAAGAGATAACAATTAAAATCCCCGATACTTTATAAAGTATTAAATCATCCTTCAATTCTGCTTTAATTTAATAATTACCTTTGATATTGATAATTTCTAAATCTACGGCATAAGATTGATTTTCAAAACCTTCATGTTCATTCTAATATATAGAAAAAATAAGCTTAGGAAAATGTTAAAAGATAGAATTTTTGTGTATCTTATGGCTAAAGCATTCACTGGGTATGTAGAACCCTGAGTTCTGAGAGTTACATGCTCAATAAGGGACATTCAACTCTCTTAAGTGATAATGCTTTTGTTTGGATAAAGGAGAGTTCAGAGCACTCATTTGAAAGCCAGGTTTTAATAAATCCCTGTGAATGTTTGTTGCTTCTCCTTCCTTATTCATAGCTTCCAGTTTCTCCTCTCAGAATAGCTCATTAACCTTGCCAAATTTAATGCACTGAGATGCGGGGAAAGCCTGGCAGAAAACACAAGGTATTTTGAGTACTTTAGAAAAAAATAAATAAAAATTTAAAAGGTACCATTATGTATACACATCTCAGAAAAAAAAAAATGATTGGCAATATCATACTACATAGCCCAAGTACTACTGAGAAAATCAGATGGGGGGGGGGGTGTAAAACCTCAAAGAACTTAATGATTCTGCTTTAATTAAACAGAAACATTAAAATCAACTGAGTAATTTGCATTAGCTTCAAGATACTACTAAATGTAATGACAAGCAAATTGCGAATCCATGAACCTACACAGGCTGTCTTCTGCTTATCTCTGCCTTTTAATTTGGTCGCACCGAGTTACGTCATAATAAAAAAAATCCAATTAATACAGCTGCCATAGAAAAACATAAGCATGTCGCTGTCTCATTTAATAGTAACATTCCACTCACTGATAACAAATCAATTTATGCCTTCAGCCTTTGTAAGAAAGGCTTCACCCTCAGTTCTTTTAACTGCTCTGTAAGCAGTGATCAGAAGCCAACTAAAACCCTAACAGTGGAAGGGAATTTCCTCTAAGTCTTATCTGCCATGACAACTCTTATATAGATATTCAGCAACAAATTATACTCCTGTTACCCAGGCAGGGAGACACTCAAGCATACATGTTTTGCTAGCACTCAACACTCTTAAAAAATGATATGATATACCTGAGTTATTATTTGTCCAAACTATGCCAGAACTCTTTATAAAACTAGAAATAAAACTTCAAAGGATCCTCCCAATCATTTGAGTGACAAACGTCTAATTTCCCATTATGCCCTGATCAACATGAATGGTCTCTTTGTCATAAGCAGGTGGCCATGTTATATTGCCCTGTGTCCAAAGGGAAACCAAAATTTATTTTTGAAAGAATAGAGAGAATATGGAATTTGCCATTAAAATGAAAGGAAACATGTAGTAACAAAATGAAACCATTTCCAAGTAAATCAATTCATGTTTCTAAATTCTTGGTTGTTTTGATTGCTTTGTTGGCTTAACCCATGCTGACCTTTCCCCCAATGATTACTTGAACCCATAAGTCTTCTGACTTAGACACTTAAGAGTTTGGATTATAGTCACTTGTCACAATGCTTAGCTGAAATATTTAATTAATTAATTAATTAATTAATTATGTATTGTAAGAATCTATATTCCATGACTGCATACCTCTATGACATTTATACCAAGTTTCTCTTAAGTTAAATTGTTCAAATAAATAAAAATATTTGTTAACAAAAATTAAAATGGATAAAGATCTATCATACCTGCTCAGTTATGATATAGCTCTGAGTTCTCCTGTAAGTTATTTAATGAATTTCTTATCAATATGAATATAAAGTTAATAATACCTATCATATAAGGATTTGGAAAACTTTTAATAAAAAGGATGTTTGAAAATGGTTAATAGATTTCCCAGTGTCTAATATATTAAACATATTTACTATTTTAAGTAAATTAAAATTTGATTTTTAAAATGTTTGTTCAAATTCCCTATAGAGTTCAAGAAATAAGATGGTAATTAGAATACTAGAAGAAAAAAATCTTGCTGTGTTCAATAATAACAAAGAGAATGAGGAAATAATCAATCTGAACATCATAAAACACTGTTGGGGGTACATGCTTGTGTCTTAGCTGATCAGCCTAAACTGAGGATCGGCAAGCAGAGGAAGATAGAGGCTGAAATCAACAGGAGAATCTAAACTGTTTCCGGTAAACACTGGGTAGGTGGAGGCTGAAATCAACAGGAGAATCTAAACTCTTTCCAGTAAACACTGGGGTGCAATCACATGTTGACATCAAGTTTGAGTCTGTAAGTATGCATGTCTAGATGCATGGAGATTATGTGACTTAAATGTGTATGATGACATGTATTTCAAAGGGAACTACATGTATTATTCCCTTCCTAGATTCATGGATGAAGCAATATTCTTTCAGCCCCTTTGTCCCTAGACAGACAGGTTAATTACATTTTTGTGTTGTCAAACATTAGTTTTTTTTCACTACTTCAAAAAATTAGAAAGGTCTAGAAGTTTGATTTGTTTAATACAATTCCAAGTTACACAGAGTATTTTAAATATAGTTCCTATTTTTCATACTTTTTATTAATTTAGCATGATTAAAGAATCTAAGTTACACTGAATTACATACAGGAATTTATTTTCTTTATGTCCCAATACAACTTAAGGTTTTTTTCACTGAAATATTGAGGTTTTAGGTTCTCTTTGCTAATCAGCAAACAATAACTCAGAATTGCTTTCTCTGGGCTTCTTGTGCTGTTTTCTTCTCAGTATTTTGCATGTGTACACACTAAAACACATACAAAACTAAACTCATACAGCTGTGTGACACTCTGGCCAAGACTATAAAAGAATGTCATAACACATTCCAAGTTTCTTCCTGGAGCTCTTTAATGTATCTAAAATTAGAGAAATCAAAACTCATTTCCCAGCAGCTTTCGCACAGCAAATGGAGTCAATGACCACAGCTGGCAACTAAAGGCAAGAAATACATCCAGAGGCACCATAGGATGGAATGGAAGCAAACACTGCCCACCCAAGATGATCTTGGGATGGCCATTTGTATGATAGTCAACTCTACAGCTCTATGGTCAAATTTTAAATGCTGTGGAAGCAGAAAAATTATCTGGCTCCTTCTGGCCTTTTATCTATTGTATTCTCCCACCTCACAGATCTGAGTCACAAGGATCGCAGACTCATTCTCCAGGGGGAGGGGGGGAATCATAATTTTAGTGGAGATCATTTACATGTTTTTTTTTAACTTCATGGTACCCTGGAATGTTGAGACCTAATTTCGTTTTGCTGGAATGGATTTCCTTTTGGATTATCTTGTTGCTGTAGCTCTATGGAACATCCAAGATCTTCTGTCTTCCTAAATATCTAAACAGCAGAGAATTCTGACAGAATTCTATATGGACAACACTCATTTGGCAATATCCCTCAAAGTCAAGGTCTTCTGAAAGAAATGGCAATGTGTTTTTTAAAGATATTGCAGCTTATAAACCCGTTTTCCCATGAGCATACACATTACCCACTTACCTTGTACATAAGTTTTAAACTTGTACATTTGCCAGAAAACTCTTCTAGACAACTAACTGTGAACATAACAGGTTTAGAGCCTGTTAAAAAAAATACTGTAAAACTCTGGGATTTCAGAAATTAAAAAAAAAAAAAATGGACATCTAGCTGCACTCACCTTATCAAAGGAAATTATGGCTTCCATAGAAGATCATGAGATGCCACTTGTCCAGTGGGAGTTGACACTGAATGGCTCCTGCTCTGAAGCTGGAGAAGAACTTGTGCTCCAAAGCAAACTTGGAATCTGAGAATCTAAAGTTGTAAAGGTAATTTATTTAAGACTTTCTCTATGAAGCCTATAAATAACAGCACTCTGGGTCTCCAATTCGCCGTCTGTAAAGCACAGAGAGGAAAGCACGTTTGACCTACTTCAGTACTCTATAAGAGCTAAAGAACTTGAGTGAAAACTACACTAGAAAATCATTAACAATTATTCAAAATAAAGATTTAAGGATCATTAATCCATGCTTGGAAATGTCAGATATTTATTAGTTCAACTATGTTTTGTGGAAACCTAGCCTGTGCTGTAATGCACAGACCATTGGACAAGTCTCTTGTCAAGAACTCCTTGCCTAAAAGACACTTGTCAATTTGGGGGTCTGGGGAAATGAATGCTGGAAGATTTCCTTTAAGGTGTTGCCAATATGCAAACTTATCATTTACAGTTGCCATATTTATTTTCCATTAAAAGAAAAGGAAAACACGTAGAATTGGTGCTGCCAAGGATGTGAAGTATATGAGAGGTCTATGAAGCTCAAAGAGAGAAGGTAAAGAGCTAGTCAATGTTCTTTGAGGCACTAAACACAAGCCATCAATATCCTAAAGACTCCGGTTATGTTATATGTGTGAAAACTAGGGCATGCTAAATAGTCAAGAGGCAGTAAGCACTGGGATATGCTAACTACCCGTGAACAATCAATGCATGATGTTAGATCTGTAACTCACCAACGATGTCTTCTCTGACACCAGAATCTTTCCTAGAATTTTAGTAAGCCCCATGGCTAGTCGGCAGACTAATGCTAATCTCAACTCTCTTATGGGTAGTTAAGTAGATGAGAACTACTTCCATGAGAACAAGTGTGTGGGTGAACCCAGATCAGCACGCTCAAACCTGAGAGACCAATGGAGGGAGAGAAAAGAAAGGGACAGGAGACTAAAGAGAGTCATTCTAGGAGTCGCACACTGAAGTCTTTCCACTCTCTTGGCACCTAATTCTGTCCTAACCATCAATTTACAGTATGTTGACTTCACTTTCAGCTATATGCGTTGAACTGATTAATTAGTATGGTGTATGAAAATTCAAAGTGTATATATATTTCGCTTTGGACTCACGCTACTGGGTTTATGCCTAAAGCCCACCAAAACATTCATTCTCGTGTGACATGATTTTTCAGAATTGAGAAAATGATTTGAGAATGATCCAAATATCTGGCTCTGTCACATCCCAGGAGACCATTCATGCTCTTATGCAAATGCCAAGGTAGCATCTCCCTATACTGTTTCTTAAGTAGTAGGAGTTCAACCATATCATACAGAAAATGGTGTTGCTTGTTTGTGGTGGGGTTTTGTTTGCTTGTCTTATTGGTTTGATTTGGAAGCAGCTTTTGGTTTTATTTGGTTTTGCTTATAGTAACACCTGACTTCAGTTAGGCTCTGTTCTAACCACTTATCTCTATTATTTCTTTTAATTCTCATGAGGATCCAATGATGTTTGCATTATAGTGCTCCTTTACATATGGTAGCACTGAGACACATGGGAATTAGTTGTGGCTCAGGGTTGCACAGCTAACAAATGGCCAGCTTGAAACCTATCTGAGCCATCTGGTCCTGGACTTCAACTTGCCTGCCTATTGTCTGTGTATTATACTGCCTCTTAACACAAGTGACCTCCTTGAACCTGTCAGTGCAGCTAATCCTTTCATATCCTTGCTCCTGCACCTACGTTAAAGGTAAAAGCATGGCAATTATTATGAAGAAGAGGGGGCAGAAAGGTGAAGGGCCTGCATGCACCTGGGGCTGCAGTGATGCTCTCTCTTGAGAATTGGTTCAAGATTCTGAGTTTATACAGAGTGCATACATGGAGGAAAGACAGAACAGATGCAGTGGACCCTTTGGTAGGCCCTATACTCCTCCCCCTGACTCCAGAAGTGCAAGAGCAGGAAAACGAAAAAGGACCAACACTATATAGTTAATGACTTTAGAAGCTATACAGACTGAAGCTTCATACGCTTTCCTACATCTTACTTACATCTTACCCCCCATCTTTCTATTCCTGCTTCACCAGGCTCACCTCCAGCATCCTACCAGTGACTACATTAATCCACAACCATGTCTGTGAAGAGCCAGTCACCAGGTGTCAGTGAAGAAGAAACAAAGACATGAAGGCTCTAACAGTCCTGAACTTAAAGCCCTAAAAGTTAATTGTGGGCTGTGGTCTGCTAGGAATGAGACCCACTTTCCCATCTATCTCACTCCAATGAGCCTTCCATGACAAAATAAATAAATAAATAAATAAATAAATAAATAAATAAAAATAAATTGCAGAGTTTTACTGTCACAGTTACCTTTCAGCCCATCCTCAGAAGCCTGTACTGAGTCATTTATGTGTCAACACTTCTTCCTCAGGGATGGGCCTGATGGTACGACAGCTGGTGACTCCCCATGGGGAAGGACTAAGCAAGAAAGCATAAGCACCTGGGTGTGGCTTGAGGCTGATGTGTAACTTTGCTCTGAGAGTGGTCAGGAACTATGAGTCTTATCTCTCCTGCCTCCTCTCTCCCACAATACCCTTGATTCTCATTTGACTGGATCACCTCAACCAGCAGACAATGGTCAAACATCTCATTGGTCCATGTTTTCATACAAACTACACCCACCAGTTCCCTGAGCCAGCACTGCTTTATGAGGCAATTTTCCTAATGTGCCTTTTACTAACTTTGTTCACCTTATTGCAAGAAGAGTCAAAACATGGCATAAGATTTGTTCCTGTCTTGTAGACGCATATGTTCAGCATTGGTGGAGCTGGCCAGGCTAGTAAGGCAAAACTGTTAAAAAATAAGGCAAACTCTACATGTCTGTTATTCTAACTTATCAGCTAACTGATTGCAGGTATTTTGATGCATTATAAATCAAGTAAACTATAAAAGGGGTGAATGTTTTCTAATACTAATATTGTATAAGTCAGATAGCTTGTCAATTTCTTTTAAATTTTGAGTTAATTTTAAAAATTTGTGTGTGTTAGGGAGTAGACACTCATAAACAGAAGTCATTGGACAGCTTTCAGAACTTTAATCTATCCTTCTACCTTGTTGGGGTTTGACATACAAGAAAGATTGTCAGATTTGGAGTTTGGCTGACTGAACCATCATCACTTTGACCCAACGAGTACGTTTCATTAAAAAGTCCTTTGGGTGAAACCTACTAGTCAAGGCTTATAGCAATAGGCCTTAAAGTTTAGGCAAAGAAACTCAGAGCTTTGAAGTTATAGCAAGGAGTCTAAGGATCTACATTATCAAAAATCATATATGTCAGCTGGTTACATGGTCAGAGGGTTAGGAATACTGGTTGCACTTGCAAAGGACTAAAGTTTAACTTTTAGAATTCACATGGCAGCTCTCAACTGTTTACACCTCCAGTTCCAGGGGAACTGTGTTCTTTCTACTGCCTTCTTTCAGACTCTGAGGCCACCACACACATAGCGCACAGACATACATTCAGGCAAACACCCATATGCATAAATTTGTATTAAAATTTAAAAACATGTATGCCTTTCATAAATCTTAATTTTTGAAGTTTATGATTGTCAAAATACAAATCTTCCATCAACACCATACAAGTCCATGTAACTAATGCAGAAACAATGATAAGATATTCTCAGTTAGCTAATTAATTTCTTTCCTAAAGTATACATCCTACTTTCCATGCAATGGAAAATTCAGGAACAAAAGGGACTCTAAAACTTCCTCCACATTCTAGGAGCCTGGGAACCACAAATGGAACTGAACTATCTTTTCCTGACATCTTATTCCATCGAGTCATGACAGTGAACTTTTGACATAAGTTGTCAAGATTTCTTCAAAGGCATGAGCAATCTATATGTGACTGAGACTGGCATTTCTTGCTTCTTCCATGACTTTCAGCTTTATCAGCTCAGATCAGTGTTGTAAACCATTCTCTGGAGAGCTATAATGGAGGTCCAGGGCAAAGGTCACTTCCTGTGTGGTGCTCTATGACTCCATGTAAAGTGGCTGTCTCTGTCCCCTACCCCACACCAAGGCTCATAATCCCTCTATTATAGCACTTAACATATGGCACTTCTCCATCTGCTCCCTTATCTCAGAAAGAAGGGTAGAGGCTAGTTCCTGAGCCTGGGGAGTGGCTCACTGAGGATTCAGAAAGGACATCACATAAAACTTAAAGGGATTGTGAGTAACAATGCATATCCTGCCCACCCACTCAATAAATAACAGGGCATTTTAAGAATAAATAACCTTCCAAACTCTGTTCATGGCGTCTGCATTGCACCCCAACATTGTTATTTAGAATGCCAGAGAATTCAGAGGGAAACAACACTGAACCTGAAAACAGTGATCTAGGAAAAGGCAGGAAATCAGTGTGCCTGCTGGCCAAGCAAAGTGACAGAAAGGAAATGTAATTTTTAAAAACGAAATGAATATATTGAAAACAGCAGAGGCAAGTCAAATGGGATCGTAATAATAATAGCTTTCTTGTGTTAAGTGCTAATAACATGTATATGTTGCTGTTAATGCAGATAAATAGTTTAAGAAACTAATTCTCTCTCACACTCACACTTAAAATATTTTGTTAACTTTGTACCATCTACAGACCCAAAGAAGTCTAATAACAAAAATGTCCCAAGGGAGGATGCTTGAATGTTATTCAGAAGGGGAAATAAAATAGAAAACAGAGGTTCATGAGAGGGGAGGCAACTGGATGGAAGAGGGGATAGGGATAGGAATGGAATGGGAAAATCAGGTATAGGGAGAGCATGGAAGAGAGAATGGAAGTCAACAGCAGGCAGGCTTGGGGACATCACTAGGATGTGCCAGAGACCTGGGATGTACAGGAGGCCCCAAGAAGTCTATGACAGTGACTGTAGCTGAGACTCCTAGACGTGCAGGAGATGAAGCCTGAAGTGGCCACCAGCAAAGAAGGTCATGTTGTCTCTTCATCCCTAAGTAGACCTGTAAGACACATTAAACAACCAGACAGTGAAGTCTGTAGCACCCATAGTGCCTCTGGGGCCAAGAGCAACTTTGCTATGGGTAACTCCCTTTTCCTGACTGTGTTTCAGTAACAGAAATGGATAAGGTCACCAACCCACCCACAAAACCTTGTACCCAAAATGTATTCTACCTACAAGATGTATAGGAACAAAGACAATGCAGAAATGGAGAGACTAGCCAACCAATGACTGTCACAAACTGAGACCAATCCCATTAACAAGAAGCAATCCGTGACAGTATTAATGACATTGTGTTATGCTTGAAGACTGGAGTCTAGCATAACAGTCTTCTGAGAGCTCCACTCAGCAGTTAATGAAAAGAGATGCACAGACCTTTAGATGGAGTTCATGGTGTCCTGTGGAAGAGTTGGGGGAAGGATTGAGGTACCTGAAAGGGATAAGGACCCTACAGGAAGACCAGCAGAGTCAACTAACCTGGGTCATGGGGGCTCATAGAGTCTAAGCCACCAACCAAAGAACATGCATGGGCTAGACCTAGGCCAGTACACATTTATAGCAGATGTGCAGCTTGATCTTCGTGCTGACTCACCAACAACTGGAATAGGGTCTGTCTCTGACTCTGATGCCTGCCTATGGATCCTGTTCCCTTAACTTGGCTGCATTGTCTAGTTTGACCAGGAGAGGATGTGCCTAGTTCTACAGTGACTTGATGTGCCAGGGTCAGGTGATACCCAGAAAGGGCCTTCCCCTTCTCAGAGGAGAAGGGGAGGTAGGGAGGGTCAGTGTGAGGAGAAATGGGGCCTGTGATTGAGATGTAAAGTGAATAAATGAATTCATTTTTTAAAGTTCTTATTTTTGATACCATATGTATTTGTGTTCAGTCCCCTGGCATTTATCACATATTAACATTTTAGTCACCCCATTTTAAAAAAGATTTATTATTATTATTATTATTATTATTATTATTATTATTATTATATGTAAGTACACTGTAGCTGTCTTCGGATGTACCAGAAGAGGGTGTCAGATCTCATTACAGATGGTTGTGAGCCACCATATGGTTGCTGGGATTTGAACTCAGGACCTTCGGAAGAGCAGTCAGTGCTCTTAACCACTGAGCCATCTCTCTAGCCCTTATCACCCCATTTAAGAGATACTGTAAGGATGATCTGTTGCTAACTGAGCTTCTTTTCTATACCTCCAACTCACTGAGCCCATCATTCACGGGCAGAGCCTGGACGGAGAACTAGTATATTCTATTATATCCATTAACCATACATTTGGTCCCCTAAGTCTGGATATTCTAAAATTAGCCAGGTATATGATGATTGGGGAAAAGACACTATGGAAACCTGGAGTAGTGGTTTCTGTTGACTTGTCCTAGCTGCAATCCTTTACCTCTTGTCAGTGATTGTTAATATTGCTGTAACACCCATCCTCTGTGGCTGGAGTAATATGGGCAGCAAAGAAGGTTATGTTGTTTCTTTATCCCAATGTAGACCTGCAAGGTTCATTATACAACCAGACAGTGAAGATTACAGCACCCATATTGCCTCTAGAGCAGAGACCACCTCTGCTGTGGGCAACTCCCTCTTCCTGACTGTGTTTCAGTAACTGAGTTTTTTGATGTATGGTAATTACTTATCTTACCTCATAAAACTCTTCTCTTTGCTATTCCTCTCATTTAGAATGTAACTCCCATTTGCTACTGCTGTGAGAGGTTGTTTTCAGATTATAACTATTACCAGTTTCTTAGCGACTTGGTAAAACTTTTTACATTATCCCAATATGTTGTAAGTCTACAACTTTCTGATGCAACTCATCTTCATCATTTCCACCTTTAACTTCCCATGTCTACACACACACACACACACACACACACACACACACACACACACTCATGCATGCATAAATGCACACACACGCACACACAGCACACATTCCAATCAAATCAAATAGAAAAGTACATATTTTATTGCATGATTCATGAGGCATGGGGGATAGCTTTGTTGTTACAGGGCTGTAGAGATTACAGCAGTGCTTATGCAATTTCATGATGTTCTTGGCATTGTAAAATAGGTGTAATCTCATTTTCTACGTCTGGAGGCTTTTGCAGGATAATGACTATCACATAGTTAAGAGAATTGATATGACAGGTGCAGTTGAGTGATGGGGTTTTGAAAGGGGATTTTGTGCATATGATGTGTTTCCCTGGCTGTGGTGCGCATTGAGTCTCCATGATTCCATTTGAGCTCTGACACATTGGGGAGGACCTCCCATTGCTCCTCTTAAGACTCGTTTAGCCCTTTCTAGCAATCTCCTTCATAGACACATCTGTTCTCTTAACATCAATGTCTCATCAGTAAATGTCCCCTCATGCTATAAACATTCTGGAGAACAGTTTTCCCCTTTGTCTTTTTCATTTGAAGGAGCTCTAGAAATTTTTATTTGCAGAATAATATCAAATTTTTAAAATAAAAATAAAAAAGATCAAAGGCATTTCCCCAGCTCTTTTGAGGAGCAAGTGTTGATCAACTTCCTTGTAGCTCAGCCCCTCAACTCACAAAGGGATGTCATTTTCCTAGGTAACGATCCTGGAATTACATGCTTTGAACAGGAAATCCCTGGATGGACATTGTTTGATTGTCTGTCTTTACTCATTGGCCCGAATGCATCTTTCCTTCTTATCAATCCCTGGATTACCTGGTGTATTGTTTCCTTGTCAGACTGCGATGCTACCTAGAGTTGGAGTATAAGGTGAGATGCTAGTATTTAATTTAAATCTACACTTATACTATAAATTTGACAAAAATCACTTACATGCAAATATTTTCTATGGAACACTAAATTCTGATATATTTCTCAATACCACTCTATGCTGTTTTAAACTCTAAGAGCAAAGGGAATTAACACAAAGACCCTGGAGGCAGAGAAGACGCCGAGTCTATAATGGGGGATAATCTTGTCTACATTTTTATATTGGTTTGCTAGGAAAATCCCTTTTAGATAATTCTTTTGGCAGAACAATGACACAATAATTTGTACCAAACACTCTCTCAGGTAAGAGGAGAAAACTGCTTAGGAGATAAATAACAAGATTAAGTAAG
Organism: Mus minutoides; assembly: GCA_902729485.2. Lineage (NCBI taxonomy): Eukaryota > Metazoa > Chordata > Mammalia > Rodentia > Muridae > Mus > Mus minutoides. The sequence continues at coordinate 277,108 of LR750591.1, read as the reverse complement.
AACATGGAAGCTTCTTAAAACAAATATCTAAATGACACCCAAAATGTCTGGGAAACTTAGGGAGCACAGACTTTCAAAGGATTGGTACTTTAGAAGACAACTTGGAAGTATAGACAGCAGGAGACTTATCAAGGCGAGTGACAACATGCTATGGCTCCATCCATACACTTTCTGTCAGACAGTTTGAGGAAGAGCGTGAAAAGGGGATTTGTGTTTGGGGTGGGAACCCCAGGCAGACACAACTGAATCTATGTCATTTAGTTTTCACAGGGTGACTGGATGGTGGTGTTGACCAAATAAGATGACAGTGTTGTTCCCAAACGGCAGCAGTACTCAATCTGTGTATCCTGTTTATCAGATAATTATATTATGCTTCAAAACAGTAGCAAAATTACAGTTATGAATTACTAACAAAATAATCTTAAGTCAGGGGATCACCACAACGTGAAGAACTATATTCCAGAGTCAGAGTATGAAAAAGGTTGAAAAACATAGCCTTATATTTTTGTATGCTTGACCTTTAGAAATAAAACTGGGCAGTACAGTCACATACACTTTTACATTATTTTGGTCAAGGTGACCAGAGCATGAAATGGTGTTCCTATAAAATTTTAACAACACTGAAACAGATGCCATAGCTTAAGAGGCAGAAAACAGGAAACTAAAGAAGATGAATAGAATAAAAATTCAGAGTGAGGGGCTTAACAAAATTTTTGGCAGATGTCAGTAAGCTACCTATAACTATGGATGTGTGGGTCTGATCAGTAACATAGAGGAGTATATATATATATATATATATATATATATATATAGAGAGAGAGAGAGAGAGAGAGAGAGAGAGAGAGAAGGAGGAGGGGCTGGAGAGGAAATAAGGGCAAGGGAGCAAGAGAAGGAAGAACATGATAAGGGGGCAGGGTGAATGGGAGGACAAAGAAAAGAATGAAAGGTAAAAAGAGAGAGAGAGAGACACGGGATGAAGAAAGGGAAAAGCAGGGGGTACACAGGGAGGAACAAGGAGAAGAGAGGGCCACAGAAGAAGATGAGACATAGTGAGACATATTTCTAAAGAGTAACAACTCCAAAGAAAGCAACCATGCAGGCTACCTAAAGGTAGAGAGAAGCCATTGTTCTCAGAGCAGGGAATAGCATCACTCACGGCACTGCCAGTGAACATGTTCCTTGGAACAAGATGTGAAGAGAAGACAGAAACGGACAGGGAAGACAGGGCCGGAGCAGGGAGAGAAGGATGGAGAGAGGAGACAGAGCTAGAGGGGGGGGGATGGGGAAGGAAGATGGGGCTGGAGAAGTGACACAGGGAGGAGGTTTAAGGAAGAAGAAAGAGATGGAGAGTCCCCCCCCCCAAACAAATAAATAAATAAATAAATAAATAAATAAATAAATAAATAAATAAATAAATAATAAAAAATTAAAAAGCCGGGTGTGGTGGCGCACGCCTTTGATCCCAGCACTTGGGAGGCAGAGGCAGGCGGATTTCTGAGTTCCAGGCCAGCCTGGTCTACAAAGTGAGTTCCAAGACAGCCAGAGCTATACAGAGAAACCCTGTCTGGGAAAACTAAACTAAACTAAACTAAACTAAACTAAACTAAACTAAAATAAAATAAAATAAAATAAAATAAAATAAAATAAAAAGATGAAGAGTCAATAGAAGGAAAGTATAAGCCCTGACCAGTGTGTCCTAGAATAGTAGCTATGTTTTCTCAGAAATAAACAACTATAAAAATAGTGTCAAACAGTTCTAAAACTTAAGTTTCTATAGAAAAAAATGTTTTGTTTCTTTTTTTTTTTTTTTTTTTTTTTTGAGACAGTGTTTCTCTGTAGCCCTGGCTGTCCTGGAACTCACTTTGTAGACCAGGCTGGCCTCGAACTCAGAAATCCACCTGCCTCTGCCTCCCGAGTGCTGGGATTAAAGGCGTGCACCACCACGCCCGGCCTGAAAAAAATGTTTTAATGAACCAGGACTAATATTCTTGGTGAAATAGTCTTTTAGAAAATCATTATGATCTAAAGAAACACAAAGCATTCACAAAGTCAAAGAGGGTCACAATAATGTCACCTTGCTCCCTAACTCACAGAGTAGTGAAGATACCCAGACAGCTGTACTATTTGTTATTTTTACTTCTAGTTTTGAGTGAAGATTTTTTTATGTTTCAATAGACGTAAATAGACATACACTTAATCATTCTGTTCTGTTTACTGAGAACATTCCATGCAGTGATATGCCAGCAGTTCTGTAGCCTAGTACGTGTGCTATCTGTGCAGCCTAACAGTTCAGGAGTCTATACTGAGTTTGTGTAAACCCACTCTGTGCCGATTGTACAACAATGAAATCACCTGAGATGAAGCCATCAGAATTCATCCCACTGTCAGCAATATGTGACTTAAATTGTCTGGATGTTACATTTACCCCCTTAAGGCAGTCATGCTGAATCAAGGGAATCATGTAGCCGATTCTCAGACATCTTCAGTCTATAGTAATGAGTGTGGTTGTCCTGAATAAGAAGGGAGTGGTACTGCCATGGAGTGGGTAGAGACCAAAGATGCAGCTAAACTATCTTCCACACACAGTTTAGTACCCTACAACCAAAACCTGACTGAATCAATCCAAGGGACACAATCCTTTATTGAGGTCCACAGAGTACACAATTACATTGTTGAAAGTCGTCAGTGAGTAAAGGTTGAAATCTTGGGTTTGTGGTAAAGGACACATGCTGCAGTCATGAATTCTATTTCTGTAAATGTCAGAACTGGCGATCCGATGGCCAGTACTCACCACATTCAAGAAGCATTTTGTGCAAGGCAGGAAATTCTATGAGTCAGCTTTCTCATTCACCAGCCAGGCTCAAAGCAAAACTAATTTTTTTTTGCAGTAAGTTTTATTTCCTTATTGATTTTTAAATAACTTCTATGTTAATTATAATCAAATGCTTAATAATGTATACAATTGTTGATCTTTTCTAAAATATAATTACAAATCAATTATTCATTCTCAGACACCACCTAATGAAGAATCAGAAGAAACAAGCACTCAATTTTCCCAAGCTGAAGCGCTGTGGTTTTTATAGAACTAAAAAGGAACAGGTCTATGAACCTATTAGAAACCTTGAAATAAAAGCCTAGGGCATGGAAAAGAACTCTAGATTGCAAATTATTCCATTTGCACATTTGAGATCATTTCTTATCTGCGTAATCAGTAAGTAGCTTAAGTCTTTGTGTGGTGGGAAAAAATATGTATATTCTCTTTTAAGCTTTAAAAAAATCTCTAAATTGGGCACTTGCTAATTATGGTATTCATGCCTCTAGCTATTGAGTGGACAGAAACAATGTGGGCATTGAAATGTGTAAAGGATACCCTGTCCAATTTGAGCAAGCTTAATATGTTAGAAAAAAATGCATTGTGCCATGTTGAATGAGTTGTAGTAAAATGCCCTGGTACTCTTCCACAAATGGCTTGGTGTCGACCTCTTCCCTGCTCAACAGAGCCAACTGGTCTTGACATCCTGTTGGGAACAGAGAAAGTCTTGGTGGGTGTGAGTACAAATGTGTAGACAGCCTGCTTCCTCCCTCTCCTGTTGCTCATTCTAAGAACACATCTCTATGTTTGCCAGGCATTGGTATAGTTTCCCCCGAGACAGCTATATCTGGGCCCTTTCAGCACTATCTTGCTGGCATATGCTATAGTGTCTATGTTTGGTGGTGGAAGCTCACAGTCAGCTATTAGATGGAACACAGGGTTCCCAAGGAAGGAGCTAGAGAAAGTACCCAAGGAGCTGAAGGGGTCTTCAACCCTCTAGGTGGAAGAATAACCATGAACTAACTAGTACCCCCTAAGCTCATGTCTCTAGCTGCATATATAGAAGAGGATGGCCTAGTTGGCCATCATTGGGAAGAGAGGCCCCTTGGTCATGCAGACTTTATATGCCCCAATACAGGGGAACGCCAGGGCCAAGAAGTGGGAGCGGGTGGGTAGGGGAGCAGGGCCGGGAGGGGGGAGGGTATAGGGAACTTTCTGGATAACACTTGAAATGTAAATGAAGAAAATATCTAATAAAAGTTGGAAAAAATAAAAAATAAAAAATAAACAAAAACAAAAGAAGAACACATCTCTAGGACAGTTTCTTCTATGTTCTCTGTGCAAATGTTACTGAAGGGCATGTTAAAGATTGCCCTTTTACACAATTCCTTTTCTAGAATATTCTCCCACAAAAGGTCCTCTGCTTGATGTAGAGACTCAAAGGAAACACTGTCACATTGATCTGTAGTACTGATTGCTCAGGACATCCCAAGGAACAAGGACATCAAGGGGTTCTCAAGCTGGCTTTATGCTGTGAAATGAATTCTGCCTTGGTGGAAGTGAATCAAGGCTTGAACCCTGATGGGCCACCTGTTAGGTGCTGAGACCAGGTGACAATTCTTGCTGGTCTTTCCCCTTCTCCTTGTATTATTATTTTTTCAGACTTATTCTCTTTGTGAAGGTTTGAACTATCATTTATAAAAAGCCAATACTTCCAAGAAATTTGCCCTGGAAATCCCTCAACAGTGTGTTTCTCCCCAACATATCCAGAAATCAGCAGGAATAAGTTGGCCAGGGGTCTAGTACAGGGTCATGTGCCTTCGTTCCTCGGTTATTATTACATAGTGATCTGATTATGGCCACTGGCCACTCAGGACTGCAGACTACTAAATAAATGTCTCACAGCCGGCCATTCTATCCAGGAACATGGCAGTGGCTCCTCTGAAGTTCCTGGGCAGCCTCTGTGAGTACCTATTCCTGTCATGGGGCTTCCAGAGGCCAAGAGAAGCTCTTCATAACCACCTCTGTTGACTGACATCTGCCAGATGGAATGAGCGGAATGACTGCCTATCAGCCACTAAAGCATCAGTGAGCTCAGGAGAGATTGCTGCTGCCCATAGTGTTATTGATAGTACTGTTCCCATTCCCATCTCTAACTGCTGAACCTATCCCCTAGCCAGTAAAGCCTCTGCACTCTAAATCAGCCTGGCTACTGTAGTAAATTTCTGCTGTTCGGCTTAGAAATAGCACACATTTATTCTTCATATTTCTGGATACCAGAAGTTAGAGGCTAGGGATCCACCATGACTAAGATCTGGTGAAGGTTTTGCTTTGGGGTTTCAAGTAGCTCCTTCCATGTGCTCTCCTTGCATGAACAAAAGAGAAATACACCAATCTGATCCCATGGGGAGGACTCTAGCTTCATGACCTCACCTTTGCAGTGTTATCCTACTGAGCATTGCTTGCCCTGAACAAATCTGGCATCACTAGTCTGCATGTACAGCTCTAGTATTTGGATGATAAATGAATGAAAAATTTTTGTGCCTTCCACTTAGTTTATACCTGGTATAACCATCTCATCTCTAGCTTCCTAAGGATAGGGAGTATTCTCAGATATGGTTTACATTATAACTGTGTGAACCCAGCACATGCTATTTAGAAGGTCAACCTGCATCATCTGACATACCTGAGTTGTATATGTTCACGAAATCAGGCTTCACAAAGTATTCAGTAGTAGGATACTTCCCTGAGTCAATCCCATCTGGATAGAAGGAGATACATTTAGACAACAACTTTATAAACCATTTACAGTATGCAACTTTATAAACCAGTTTCATTTGGTTTCCTGAAGTTTCAGTCATGGCAGCTATGTCTCAATTTGTCTCAGCTCACTTCTTCACCAACCAAAGAATGGGCCCATTTTACAGATCATTATTAATTATGATTTTTTTTTGTATTTATTCATTTATTTTAGCATTCTTCAAGAGCTTTTATATGGATTTGAATTCCCTAGAAGATCATAATTTATTCTTGAACCTTCCTCAGAGTGATATTTTAAACTCCCTTAGTAAAATTTTAACAAGAATTTTATGACTTTGATATAGTGTACGACAAAGTACAAAACATTAGTTGTGTGACAATGTCTAAAATATTAGTTCTTTTTAAAAGTCCATAATTGATTAAGTATATTGCAGCATTAATTTAAGCACAATTTAGTTATAGTCTCCACTCCACAGTTAAAGACATTATTTCAACATTTCTGATCTAACAATAATACATATGCTTCAGTTTGCTGTGAAATAATTACATTAGAAATGATGCAGGATCTTTTTCAACAAACAGTTTCAAAATTGCACATTGTATTATTTGGGGTTTGGGTACTGAGTGCATGCACATGTGTGCATTTTAAATAGTACATTGAGATTTGGCTATAATTAAAACATCAAACATGTTTTCATAAACTGATGTGTGTAATTTTTTTCTGAAGAAAACAATGGGTATATTTTTATAGTGTTTCTTCATACTGTTTCTAAATTAGGACATGGGAGATTTTAGTCTGCATTTGCAAGCTCTTTTCTAAAAATAATACATTGAGGACATGGAAAGTCTTTATTCTGAACAAATGAAAAGACAGTTTGGATATAATTATCTTTTCGGCATTTGGTTTTGAAGAGCTAGAGACAACCTCAACTGCTAAGTAAGAAGCTGGATGAGATGATTGAGAATGTAAATTCTCAACCTGCTGACAATTTATCTTGAAACAAATTTGAAGGATTGGTATCACTTTTTGTGTATTTCAATATTTACTGAATTTCACCATCAATGTTTTTAAGCAATAATACACTCAAAGAAAATGTTATCAGCTAGTACATGTTAGTGACATAGCAACAATATCCTACTGTGTGATTAACATATATTGTTCCTCTTGTTTCCACTCATAACACATGAGATAAGGGCTCTAAGTAGCCCAAGATGAAAACAAACTCAAAGTTGTCATTAGATCAATGTTTTACGAAACAGACACCAAAGCTAATGTCTTTGGGTTTAGGAACCTCTGGGAGTGAATTGAGAAAGATTTTCTAGATTATACTTCCTCTCTTTGAGTCAGTGAAAAGTAGCTTAATGTATACTTAATGTACACATGATACAGCTATTGGTAATTTCTTACGATTCTCTGTTCCAAAGGAAGAAGGGAAGTTTAATTACCATGGAAGTGATTTTGATTATTGAAATTATTTCTTGTAGATCCATTTTATCTCCTAAAATTGGAAGCCATCTCCCAGTCAGATAGAAATATCCCTTCCTGCCTTTACTGGGAAAGGGAATGGTATCACTGTCATGACCAGATCAGCATTTCATTATTGGATTTGCAGACTCTCAGAGCTGCAAATTCAGGGCTTTCTCCTGGATTCCACACCAGTAAGCACTAGAAACCAGCTCATGTCTGTCTTCCCTGGCCTGCTATTGACCAGATTATTTATAACTGAACCCATCTTGGTTGTCTGCTTTATACCTCTGAAATTTCATTAATTCGAACTTCCTCCTTCTTTATTCCAATCCCTCAGAGAGAGGGTCCTTTTAAGACCAGTAACCATCCTCCAACTCAGCCTCCAGTGTTTTGGTGTTTGGGTAAAGGGTCATCTCTCCTACAATTCTTCCTTCCCTTAGTCCACCTCATCAGGCCATATAGTTGTTCTTTGTCATTAATCTCTCAGGTCCAAATTCTAGGGTTTCTATGTGAGTTGAAGCCATTATAAAATCCCTGGAACAGTATATTTTCAATTCTTATAACCGACTTTAAAGTTCACATCCTAAAATAGTTTTTGCTCCATGCAATATGTGATGATTCAGATATAGGCATTTATCTGAGTGTGCTCTTACCATATTAATCTTCTACTGAAAATGTTACTTTCTTTTTATCTTTTCTCTGCCCATGGCACAAGCCTCTGAATTTCAAAGCTCTGCTTCCATTAGTTCAACATCTTAGGTTCAGTTCATATCTCAGTAATAAAGTTTGAGTCTTAAAAGTTATAGGAAGGTGGTGTTTCAGTAACATCATAGAGCCAGAATAAACACAGAAGTAGTGTACTATATTCATTTGCTTGTTTGTAGGACTTGGTAATCATATCGATAGTCTAAGAAGGAAATGGAAAATCAGTGAAGCCAGTCCCAATGTGTAACAACATGAGGACTGTGAGATTGAGGCTAGGCTGAGTGAAGACTCGAAGACCCCACAGCTCATGAAAACTCTGAACCTCTAGAGTCCAGCAATGCATTTATCCCTAGTCTCCCACTCCCCTATACTTCAATTTTTTATATTTAGAATTTCTTTGTTGAAATTATTTTACATGTGTTTAGTTATCTCAGACAAATATCTTGGCCAGATTAATGAAGTCTTCAGAGACAAGCAAGGCATGCCCAGGTACCACAGAAGAAAATTTGAAAATGTTTATAGCCATGGTTCAATGATTGTCTTATCATTTGAACCTAAACAAATGACGCTTTCGAATTTTGAGTTGTACCATCATAGGTTGCAAATTCAGTCCTTATCCCCAACATTTAATTTTCTCTTTTCCCTCCCAGTTAGTTTCTTATAATCTCAAAGATGCTGCCATTAAGAAGCCTTATAGTAGCTCCTTCTTGTTTGGTCTCCCCAAACTCAACCATTGAAATACAATCTAGATTCTAAATTTTTCAGCATCACTGGAAAAACCCAGACAAAGAACAGATACCAGCTCTGTCCTCCAGCATTGCTCTATGGCTAATTCCACTTGTCATGTCTGTGAACCAGCCCTCTGAGCCCTACGACACTGCCTGTTACTACTCAAGGGTCCTACACTAGATCAAGGATCCCACAAGGTCATGACACTTCACATTTGGGCACTGTGCCCATGGCACCAAATGAAAGCATTACATGGAAAATTTTAATATAATTGAAACTTTCAGTTGTATCCATTTTATGGACATGAATTTGTTTTTTTGGTTTTCCAACTGCCTCTTAGGAATTGTCAGCATATATTATGGAGACAGTGGAAGTCACAGAGTGAAGAGTTCTCAGATTAAGTTACTTGAGAGATCTCTAGAGTGGGGTATAAAGTATGTTTTCTGAAAGTTGATGTTTATTTGAACTGGGGCTCAAATCATTAGGGATATACCATGCAGACAATGTGTATAAAGGAAATTCATCAGAGAGTTACTATGAGGGTAAATGAATAGCCAGAGTCAAAGAATGTCAACTCACACCCTTCAATGAAGCCTCTTAGCTCCTACATTCAGAGAAGGCATTTTTTTACCCTCCTTGATGGTATGACTTTCATGTTTAATATGCCCATTAGTTTCTTTCTCAGCACTGTAAATAAATATCTGACAAAAATGCAATGTTGAAGAGGTGAGATACATTTCAGCTCATGGTTTAAGATTATACCATCTTTCATAGTGGTGGGTCTCCTCACCTGGAAGTGATGGGCTGCTGTGTAACAACTCAGTAAACCAGAAAGAAATCAACAAGAAATAGAGCTTATCTATAACCATTAAAGTATACCAACTCAGTGTCCAATTGACCCAGTTTCTCTAGATAGGAGGAACAAAAAGCTCCTGTCCCCTAAAAGTCCCTCGACCCCCTAAATGAGTACCACCAGCTGAGGGCCCAGTGTTCAAACATAGGAGCCTGTGGAGACATTTTATAACCAGACCACAGCATTCTCTAAATACACACCTGTGTGCAATTTGTTGATCTCAGCTACACAGACAAACTCCTCGTCAGGTGCTTAGGTAATTTTTGTTTATTTTGGTAATCAGTTTCCCTCTCAAAAAAACATTTGGCAAAGTAGTCTGTGAATAAAATTAGGCATGCCGATTAACCTTTATGATGATGTGACCTCAACAGAAATCAACTCTAACATGTAAATGCCACCTTCACATTGTTCTCTCATCCTATATTCACTCAAGTTCCCCCCTCAAAGATGCTGAATAGCATATGATTCAAGGTGAGGCCTATGTGCAGCCTTGCAGGCAGAGCAACATGCAAACTCTGCTTCCAGATCAGTCAAATCCATTCCAGAAAGCTCCTGTGGAAGTTTACATTCCTTTTAATCCTTTTTGTTGATGCCTTTTCCATATCAACAATATCTCTTGTCTGTGCTGCTACCTATGAGAGAATAAGCTTTGAACTCTAACAAAAGCACACTGGAAACACTGCCGACTCCTTGCAGTGGCCTCTTATTACATCACATTTTCTAGGTGAAAGCTTCCTTGTTCCTAGGCACATCTGGCTGAGTCAGCATCGGAGGCTCTGCACACAAACGCTTCTGCTTAACGTGGAAATACTTATATGGGCATGAGCTGCATTTGTGTGGAATTATAGAAAGGTAAAGCTGTGGGGAAGGATGTTACTCTGTTTTTCATTTCCACTCAAAAACCACATTTTCACTTACTTACCAGAACAGAGCTAGTGAACATGCAGTTTACTCTTGGCAGAGAAACAACTCCTGCAAACCCACAGCCCGTGGGATTCCTACAGATCACATCAAACAGAACAAGTAGAGCAAGAATCCAGGGTGAAATTGAATGTATCTTGGGAAGGAAAATCCCTAACCAAGATCAGAGGTTTCATGAAATTTTTACATAATGCAAACATTGCTAGTCTCAGGAAGTTTAATGGAATGTGAACAAACTTTGAAAAAAAAAAAAAAAAAAACCTCCAGGCTCAGCTTAGCCAGTAAAAGCTCGGTTTGAGGCTCCAAAGCAGGCAGTTTGCTGTTTAGTTCATTCTGTTTTAAATCAAAGATCAGAAGCAAAAGAACTGTGTAAGGTAGAGACAAGTCTCATTAGCCAATAGTAAACAGAAAAGCTGTCTTAGAACTGAGTAGTCCCACAGTGAGAAATTCACTGCCAGGAGGGCTAAAGGCAGGTACTATAAAAAGTAGGTCAAGGAGGACAGCCTGGTGCTCAAGGTCATGCCCCCATGAATTTTCTTGCTATACAGTGACTATTTTCTATTGGCTATGGGTTATTTCAGAAACTCACATGTTTTCACCAAATGGATCAGTTTCAATCATCTGAAGCCCATATCTTCAGATCCTACTGCCCCATATCTAAAATTCCTGCAGCACATTCAAGCCTGAAGTCAACCCCCCCCAGAGAGAGAGAGGGACGGGGAGAGAGAGAGAGAGAGAGAGAGAGAGAGAGAGAGAGAGAGAGAGATCAACCTGCCTCAAGAAAGATATTACATGAAGTCCATGTCAACTTCAGTTTATCAGATGAAAAGCTTTTATAATGGTACATAGAATTGGGTACTCTGACGCTAAGCAATGGTTAGAGGAAGGGTGAAGGGTCACAGAGGAAGGGTGAAGGGTCACAGAGGAAGGGTGAAGGGTCACAGAGGAAGGGTGAAGGGTCACAGAGGAAGGGTGAAGGGTCACAGAGGAAGGGTGAAGGGTCACAGAGGAAGGGTGAAGGGTCACAGAGGCAGGGTGAAGGGTCACAGAGGCAGGAAGCCAGAGTTTTGAGTAGTTTACTTACTTCTGAAAACATATCTCTGCCGAAATATATGAGCAACATGTTATTAACATGTGTACAGTGAACACCTCGTAAGGACTCCCTGTCACAGCACTAGGCATCCATCAGAAAGACAAACAGAGTGCTATCGTTGATGTCAGAAGGGACACACACCACCAAGTAGCCTCTTTCCTGGACGTGATGTGGCATCTGGAATATGTGCCTCCTTTTAAGAGTAGATGGTAATTCCAGACTATAGTAAAACATATCTTACCAAATACACACATATCAATTGATGCTCTGTATCCAATACCTTTGTCATACTTCAAGATCTTCAGTTTCCCTTCAGTGAACCATTACATACTCCTAGACATAGCCCGGGTTCTCGGGTAACAGGTCTGTTTCCAGAAGGCATGCTACTCACAGAGTTGGTACTTGGCCACACAAAGAGACAATCAAGTTCTCTTGGTAGCAAGCACACTTCTATTTCCTCAGAAAGCAGAACCAATTCTGATTCTCCATGAGTACCACGAGCATCCCTGATGAAACCACCTCTTTCTATCAGCATTGTTCCTCTAGGAACAGCCAGTCTGTCCAGGAAGCAATCAGATGTAGTTGGAAATAATGAACATCTCAGGGAACAATTTTCACAGAGACCAGACAACTGAATCATTGCAAATCTCATCAGGCTGTCTCTATAGAAGTTTTATAAACTAAGGTTTATAGCTCTGAATGATGTGTCAGACTCAGAAGGAGCAGTTTAGCTCCCAGGTATAGCTAGTCCTTAACCACAAAAAGGGGATGTGGATAGTGTGAGGAGGATGGTTCTGTGCAACCTGAAACTTGTTAAAGTTGAAAGAGAAAATTCTGTCTTTCCTCCATAATGTCCCTGCTCCCCCATGAGAGGCTCAAAGAGACTGAACCACCAACCAGGGAGACCCCATGGGCCTTGATTTAGTCCCTCCCTACAGTTGTGTAGCTTGGTCTACTCCTAACAGTGGGAGCAGGGACTGTCGCTATCTCTGTTGCATGTGTTTGGACTGCCTTCCTCCTTCTAGCTTGCAGTGTCTACCTTTAATAGGCAAGGAGGTGCCTAGTCTTACTGCTGGGTGATGTCCATCAGGATAGCCCTTTTCTGAAGAGACACAGGGGAGGAGTCAAAGAGAAATGGAGAAGATTTAGGGAAAGAGATTGGGAGGAAAGGGGGAAGAGGAACTGCACTCAGGATTTAAAATTAAGATATTAAAAATTTAAAACATAGTTAGAAAGGAGAACTGATCTTAAATGCCCTGAAACTTTCACAGCCATCTAACATCAAGGCAGGCAACAAGTGACTGCCACACAAAAAAACCCTTCTCTGGGTGTTGGAGGCATTATTATAATTCTGAGAAATTCTCTGCAATTCTGAATGAAGGTAAGGAATTATCAACAAAAATATCCAGTCTCCAAAATTAAGTTTCTGTGCTTTTATTTTTGGAATTCTTGTGAACCCTAATGATGTTTATGACCATTTTTCTTAAAGTAGATTAAAAATATATGTAAAATATACATTAAAATAAAAATACTGCAATTAATAATTTAAAATTTATATATATATTACATTACTACAGTAGCATCAGGAACAAATATACACCCATATATATATATATCAAAAATACAATTCTATGAATTGAAAAATTATAACTTTTCATTACATACTAATTTAGCAGGACACAATGGTATCAACAAAAAGCTCAGTGAATTTTAGGGAATGTGTAAAATTCTTGATTTTTATTATTTATGAAAGCAAAGATTAGGACCATCTTTAAAATATATTAAGAATCAGACAACTGAGATTGCTGGCCTAGCACACTACATCAGATAAACTCTAACTTGTTGCCTAGCATACTTGATCCAGAATGAAGAAATGTCTCATTTTAAGGGAAGATTGCAATGAATCAAGAACTTGAATAATAAGGGTGATAGGCTCAACCACCCCAAGTCTGCAAATTTCTCTGACGAAAAGAGTTCTGTTGCCAAGAGGATATGATGAACGATTTACTGACTCTGTAATCACAAACTGACTCAGCTAAGGCTGAGAGTAAGAAGGATAGAGAGAAACATGGTGTCCTGGGTGGAAACAAGGCAGGCCCTTTCCTAATAAAATTAATGATTAACTGGGCATACAAAGGAATTGCTCTGAGCTATTATTTGCTTGCCTGATGGAGAACTTGGGGGCAGATTTTATCTAAGCTTATGACTTACATTTAAACAGTAATAAAAAATGTGTATTCTTCTTGGTGATTGATATAAAAACACAAGAATGTAAATGAAACTTAATAACAGCGCCTTTGTACTCCGTCCTGCTATCCATCATACTCAGTGCCCAATGACCTTTCAATCATTCATGGCCTTAAAATTGCCAGGAATGTTGAGAAATGCAGAGTACCTCCTAGAATGGTAACCAGGAAGAAAACACCATCTGCTAAAAAGTTGCTAGCCGACACAGAAGGAAAAAAAATGCCTAGTAGAAATGAATAAAAAGTCAACATTGGAAACATTCTTCACTTATATATTTATGTATCTATTCATCTATCAAGGCCATCAATATGCATAAAATATTGGGAGTTAATTAGATGAAACAGGTATTTGTATTAACCAGTCATCTGTGAACATGAACTTGATTCAGCCAAATTTCTGTGTGATAATGATGATTATTTATTATTATTTGGGGGGGGCGGTTAAAGGGAATAGAAGATTCAGTTATAGAAACAGTCAAATTAAAAAATCCATAAAATAATGATGAATTAAAAAACATAAGTCATTGTGTTTTGAGTGGGGAAAAGATAAGTTCAACATTAATTTTGCTTTAGATATTGGAAAGCATTGCTATGAATAGTTATGAAAGGACATCTGGCGGGGGCTTGAAATCACAGGAAAATGGGAATAGAATATGAAGTCAACATTAGATAAAGTTGGCCTTAGGTTAGGATAGTCCTGGACAGTGTGTAAAACAAGAATTTTTCAGGTGTAAAATTTTAATCCTGTGATTCCCCACCATAGAGACACAACACAATCTCCCTCCTAACTTTTTCACATGCTAATCAAAACATTCACTTCCAAGAGGCATGCATTGTTCATCTCTATTGCTTAGTCTCTCCCAACACTTGACATAGGCAGAGGTTTTCATAGGTTGCCAAAAGAAGGAATACATCGTGGACCAATGGCAAAGATATTAATTACTGCACAGATAGAATTATATACTTAATAGGAATACGCTGGACTGTAATGATGAGGAATTCTGTGTGTCTAGTGGAACAGCAGAAATCAAGAGCAAAAAAAGTCTCCAGGGCTGGGGGTGGGGGGGCATTAAGTGAAAGTGGGGATGGGGGAGGGTAAGAGAATAGCAAGTATTTGAATTCTCTAACATTTGTGGAGAGAAGATGAACTGAACCTAAGGAGGCATTGGGGCTCTCAGAGCAGTTCCAAAATTCTTCTATAGTAATAGGTTTTGAGGTGTGTGTGTGTGTGTGTGTGTGTGTGTGTGTGTGTGTGTGTGTGTTATGTATACACATGACACATAAAAAGAATTAACATGCAAAAACCTATAATGAGGTAACAATGTCCCTTCTAGATAGCACATACTGACACAAATACCAAAGCTAGGAACTGGTTATTTATTTGGAGTTGTGGCCACTTTCACATTGGATTTCTTATTGNATTGCTTAAGACACTACACTTGTGTCATAGAATATTGAGAAATCAATCTCAAACTGACCTGGAAGCATTTTCCCTACTGATAGCTCTCATAATGCTGGAAGATTCATGCAAACTTTCAGATAGAAAAATAATCATAAGTCTTACCCAGCTGTGAACCCTATGAGCTACAGTAATGAGTGGCCTTATATGACATGCCCACCGGTATAATACTGTAATAAAGATCACTGGAGTAACCAATCACTTTTTTATTGGATTTAAATCCCACTCCACATTATGAAACCTATATATGGTATTATTATCAGACAAAGAACCTGTGGCTAATTAGGTCAAAGGTCAAGGGGTAGGGTAGAACCTACCATTAAAGGCAAATAATATTAAACCAACTCATAATGAATAATCCACACAGCTACAGCTTAGTACATCTGTTAACCCTCACCAGAGAAGATATTATGTGCAGTAGCTAGTGATTAACACAGAGAGCCAAAACTGGCCAAAGTAAAGAGAATAAGAAACTGTTAAATGTTCTGTCCTAAATGGGATGTCTATACCATATTCTTCCTTCCAAGGGTTTAGGGATTACTGTGGAAGATGGGACAGAAGTAATGTAAAAGACAGAGTTATTGGATGGCCGCAAGAAAACAATGTCTCTGGATAAAGAATGGCAGACGCACATATAAAGCAATTGTCACAGCATGCATAGGTCATTTGCAAGCTCATGCCACCCTAACTACCAGCATGAGGAGGGGAGCAAGACATCCAGTCTCACTGCTAGCCAACGAGTCTCTGGAGATAAAAGGAAAATTTGTCAGAAGAGGGAAGCCTGTTCTCTACAATACAGCCCTTGGTAAATGTACCAAGTGTGTGGTAAATGTAGAAAGTTACACATCCAAGGGTACTTAGGTCATAAATTGGACTTCATGGGCTTTGTTGTTCATTTGGTTGGTTGGTTGGTTGGTTGGTTGGTTGGTTGGTTAGTTTGAGTTCGATGTTTTAAAAGCCACAAAGTTGGATAAGAAGGGAGTGGACAATATCTGGGTGGAATTTCCCCCTCGGGAATTATCAGGCATAGATAAACTTGGAAGAGTAGAATTTCAGAAGAATGATTAGAGACACATTTCCAAAGGAACACTCAGGTATATGGACAGGAGTCAGAAAGAAGGAGAGACCAAAGAGAAATGGCCAACAGCCAGAAAGGAGGGTGTGACAATGGCAGCTTCCAGGCAGAATCCCAGGAGGTACTTCCTCATGCCTGAGCCATGTCTTCTAGAGCTAATCTGACTGGAGGAGGGTAGCTCAGAGGTGTTCCCAAGCTAAAAAGAGAGAGTCAGTGGAGTGGTTCTGAAGGAAAATGGTCAGAGGAAGAACAGTGCAAATATGCCTAATTAATCAAATCGTAATTGTATTATTGACAGCTGCTGAATGATCTTCATTGTTGCCTACAAGACTGGACACCCCAGGGAGTTTAAAGGTGGGTTGGGTGATGGGGACATCCACGTGGAGACAGGATGGGGATGAGGTATGGGATGTGGAACAGTCAGAGGGATAAAATGTGGAGTATAAATAAATAAATAGAATGAAATTCAAATAAAGCAAACTCTATTCATATGTGTTCTATGTATATGTTTTCTCTCTCTGTCTCTCTCTGTCTCTCTCTCTCTCTGTCTCTCTCTCTCTCTCTCTCTCTCTCTGTGTGTGTGTGTGTGTGTGTGTGTGTGTGTGTGTGTGTGTGTGTAGCAGAAACAAAAAGAAAGCAGTTACTAGCTTTTGATCCACCTATCCCTTCCAGAGCTACTCTTCTTGTAGAGCCCACATGCCTCAGGTTGGTACTCCCTACAGTGGGCAATTAAGAAAATATCTCAAAGACATGCTCACGGGACAATTTGATGTTAACAGTATCTCAAATTTAGCATCACACTTCTCAGGTAACCATAGTTTGTGTCAAGTTGACAAAAGTTAATCCACACACAAAGTAACATTTTTTTTCTTTTAATACTTTGGGTCCTTTTACTCAGATATATTTTACTACTTGAAAAATAATGCCATGGAGTTAGGAGAAACTTTTGAATGGCAGGGATATAACTTAGTGGTAGGGCTATTGTCTTGCCTCGGATACATTAAATCCTTTGGTTCCTTCTTTCTCAAAAACTCTTTCTAAATGTAAAGTATGTCCTTCAACTGCAGACATAAGAAGTCCCTACAACCAGTACACGACTGAGCATCTCCTGTTTATACCCATTAGCCTAGAAAAAACAAGTTTACTAGAGAAAGAACTAAATAAACATGGAATATAAAAAGAGGGGGAACACATGATAAAAGAGAACTAGATAAATCTATTTCTTGCCTGAATTGTGCAACTGTACATGTATATATGAAAGTATAGAAGTCAGTGTGTGTTTGTGTGTGTGTGTGTGTGTGTTTGTGTGTGTGTGTGTGTGTGTGTGTGTGTGTGTTTCTTTGAGGTTAGTAAGGAATACATTTCTCTCTTTTTTTCACTTGGATTAGGTAGAAATAAACCTTCCTTTATTTAATAAATTATTTCTTAATGCCCATATGTCTTCTCTTTCTACTAAAAGTCCAGTCTTAATGAAAAACAGAAATTTCACATGGACAAATCCATTATGCAATTTTAATTAACCTCATAAAGATATAAAATGACCTAACCAAAAGGCACATTTCAGTGCCAGCCAAATTAATATTTTAACCTAAACTGAAGAGTTAGCACATTTGAAATCAGGTGTGATGTCTATTTTATAGGACTTATAGTAATAACTTTTCTACCTCAAGATAACAGTGAGTTATGTATATTAAATTAAGTTCTCCTTCCCCAGCTTGGGCTTAAATCCTCAGGGAGAAACAGATAAAATATTTTACAAAATAAAGTTACATTTATAGTAATGGAATACAGTGGGAATTTGCTGCTATTTAAATGAGATAAATCTTTCAAGATATCACTAAAGGACTTTAAAGGAACAACATGGTTCATAGCATTTTAGACTCAATTTTACAAATAAGAAGAGTCAACTGCAGTCTAACCTGATCCTGACAATATGAAAACAGGGTTATTATATTACTACCTTCCTCGCTGGTCTTTGCTTTGGTTCAGTGAAATGATACTTGGAAACACTGAGCTCCAAAATGAATATGAAGGCAAAAGGAGATACGTTGATATAGATTGTAAAGATGGTGGCTTCTAAGCAAACAAAAAGTAGGAGGAGAAGAAAGCAGGAGGAGGAGGAGGGGAAGAGAAAGAGGAGGAGGAAGGAGGAGGAGGGGAGGGGAGGGGAAAGGTAAGGGGAAGAGAGGAGGAGGAGAAGGAGAGGAAGAAGAAGAAGAAGAAGAAGAAGAAGAAGAAGAAGAAGAAGAAGAAGAAGAAGAAGAAGAAGAAGAAGAAGAAGAAGAAGAAGAAGAAGAGAGTTATTCCTCCTTAAGTAACCTCTTCCACTTTTCACATGTTCCATTGAATTTTTCCTACACAGCCCATGTCAACACCTGGGATAAGCAGATATAAGTACACCCTGAATTCCAAATGTTTCAAAACATTTTTTTAAATTTTATTAGATATTTTCTTTATTTTCATTTCAAATGCTATCCCGAAAGTCCTCTATACGCCCCCTGCCCTGCTCCCCTACCCACCCACTCCCACTTCTTGGCCCTGGCGTTCCCCTGTACTGGGGCATATAAAGTTTGCAAGACCTAGGGGCCTCTCTTCCCAATGATGGCCGATTAGGCCATCTTCTGCTACATATGTAGCTAGAGACAGGAGCTCTGTGGGTTCTGATTAGTTCATATTGTTGTTCCATCTATAGGGTTGTACACAGGGCCCTCAAAACATGTTTTGACCATACAGATTTCCTCGTGCTCTTGGGCTTTGTTTTGCCCATTAAAACTGGGTCTGAGAATAACTTGGAGTGTGCTATGGTCTGGTGCTAGTCTAGTGGAAAAAAATAAATGTGACAGAGAGGAGTCTATAGTTATGTGTGTGACACAGACAGTGCCACCAGTTATGGTACTGGTTTGTTGAGAAAAGTGTGACTTTGCATGTGTTTTGGGCCACAAAAAACCTTGGAACATTTCTCAAAGCTCTTGACAATTGGTGGCTGTCTCAGAGCCTTTTGGCAATAGCACAGCAACTAAGAGTCTCTGTTGACACACAAGTGATTGAGCTCCAGGTGAAGTAACAAGGAAAGGAGTTCAGTTCCTGAGCCCACAAGTGCCATGAAACAGTCTACAATTGAACTGTTTTTCCTCCAAAACTCACTACATTACCCTATGCCCTAGTTCTTCGTGTTTCTAGATCACTACTTTTCTCTAATTGCTAAGTATGACTCACACAATTTATCAGCAATTCCTCAAATTCTAGATGAAATCCTAGTATTCAATCAAACACAGTTACAGCTGGGTTTGAGTTCTAACCCTGACCTTAAGAAATATGGTGGCTAATCTTGGCTAGCAACTTGACTACATCTGGAATCAAATAAACCCAAGACTCTGGGCACTCCTCTGAGGGGTTTTCTTGGTAAGGAGATTTGAAGCAGGAAGGCCCCTCCTAAATCTGGACCACACTTCTGGAAGCAGGATATATAAAGAAGGCCTGCTTGTCCTCCCCACTCAATGGAAAGTTCATCAATTCTGTTGCAGGGCATTCCTCTAACAGTATAGAACAAACTTTTGGGGGATTCCAACATAGACTGAAGATCTGAAGCTCTCTAAGAATATTCCAGGCCTCAACCACCAGATTTGTACTACTGATACATCAACTTCCTGGACTGAGAAATTATGATATTCTCAGTCTTCCCAGTATGAGACAACCATTGTTGGACTACTTGGACCATATCCTATATGCCTATCTAATAAATGCCATATATATAAAATAACACATATATTAATTATATCAGTACTCTTCCTTTAAAGAACTACAACTAACACAAGAATGCAGGAAAAGAACACAGGAAGGGAGTTGATTCTGACAAAGAAGATGAAAAATAGATTTGGGATGAGGAGACATTATCATAAATGCCTTTACCCTCTACCACTAACCCATTCCTGTTTACATATTAATATGTAAACTATACAGATGACTTCTGAACTATGTTTAAACTCCAAAATTCTCTTGTTCTAGATGACAGTGACAAAAATTATGGGAAGTGTGGGAAGAGAAATAGAGGGGGCAAACTTTCATTAGCACACACGGTTCTGCCCCTTGGTTCTCTGCTCTTTTTCTTGTCCAGTCTTCTTTTTTTTCTGCATACACTAAGAAACTGAAGGCAGCAAGTTTTGGTGTCTTGACAAGATGAGAATTTTGATCTGCTACAATGGTGCACAGTGACATGACCAATTTGCCCACAGTGCTCACTGACATTCGGCTCTGTTTCCCTCTTGCATCCTTTTTGTTTCCCCCTCTTTTGAGAAAACAAGTACAGTTTGAGAATCCAAAAACCAAAATCTAAAACTTCTTGTACACTGGTATAAATCTCAAAAATTGTTTTGATTTTGGTACATTTTATATTTCAGACTGTTGAGCAGAATAGAGATGATCAACTAGAGATATTTGTGGATATACAGAACCCTAGATATCTATGGATATCTGCAAGCCAGAGCATTCCCAGGCCCAGATTTTAGATAAAGGACATCTTAGTTCCATAAAGAGACTACACTTCACAATCCTGCCTCATCTGTAAATGAGTCGTGCTGAGACATTGTCTCTGACTCGCTGTGAACCTGAAGCATCTGAGCCATATGTCTGGGATGCTTCAACTTCTAAAAGTGGTCAGAGAAGTAAGAACCCCTCAACTGTAGCAGAATTTCTGCCTCTTTGAGGTACAGATTTATCTGTTTAACTTCTTACCCTTAAACACACACACACACACACACACACACAAATGATACCTCCATCCCTTGGCTGGAAGAAGAGAAAGCTGAAAATGCATTGTGAATAACAAAGCCATCTGACTTCAGTAGGTACAAAGACTAATTAGAGAATTAGTAACAGTTGTCCTAAAAAAATTAATATGGAGATAAGCATAATTATGTAGTCAAGTGAAACCTGGACTACTTCACTTATCCTGTTCACTCTAATGTGCAACTGCCCTAAGTAGCAATGTAGGGGTCTTTGGGCACACCTGTCATCACAATGACACTGAACATCATTTATCTGTGCCACTTTCCTAGTGGCCACACAAGCCCTGGCATCCATGCGACTTTTCTAGTGGCTGCACCAGCCCTGGACAATCCACTGTGTGCATACATTTTGCTGGTTTTACTTAATTACTGGGGAACTTCCCAAATCTAAAATGCTTAAAAGTATGAAATATTTCCAAGCTGATAGGACAATACAAATAAAACTCGTGACTCCTGACTTAATGTGTCAGGCTGCAGTCACAAAGTTCAAGAATGCCAGTAGGATTCATTTGCAGCTACTCGTATAAGGTATATATGAACTGCAAATTTAAATTGCAATCAAAACAATGTTTTCATTTTAGACTGGGTCTTGTCTCAAGTTATCGTGTTATATATTAGCAAATATTCCAAAACAAAAACATAAAGGACATACAAAACACTTCTCATCTCAAGTATTTGTAATAAAAGATATTTAATCTATACAATAACCAATGGCCATTTATGGCTCAGTTGGAAGCCAGGCCGAGGTGAAATGTCAGCTGACAGTCTGGTAAGACTCCTTCTTTACCTCACAACTGATGACTGACACTTTCACATGGAGGATCTCATGTGGTAGGGGAGGAGAGTGAGGTTCCCTGTGGTCTCATTTACAAAGACACAAATCCCATTCATAAAGCTTATTCTCCTCAGTTCAACACTTCCCAAAGGACCTGCATCCATACCCTGGGCTTTCTACTAAGCACTTTGCATACATTACTGCATATCATTTAATTGTAAAATTGCCAGGGAGACAACATCCCACACAAGTAGACACAGATCATGAAAATTTAACTAGCTCCTCCAAAGTCAGCTGGACACGGGTTGGCAGAGCCAGAAAACAATCATGTAAGCCTCCGTATACTCAGCATATTAGCTCAAGTGAGAATGGGGTCAGAGCTTTCTTAAGAGAACACACAGAGTGCAGACATTCTGCTCTTATCTTAGGTCTCTTGAATCAGAATCTCAATGTTGACAATGGTGGGAATCACATGCACAGGATTGAAAAGCCCCAAAGTAGTTGTCAAGAGTAGTATATAAGATGTAAGCAGACAAAAAGCAATTTGCACATATTTTTAATTGTTCTTACTAATGTGGATATATATAAGTGAGTCTGTGTGAAGTGTGTGTGTGTGTGTGTGTGTGTGTGTGTGTGTGTGTGTGTGTGCGCGTGCGCGCGCGCGCGCGCGCGCGCGCGCATGCATGCAGGTTTACCTGAGGTGGTCAGAAGAGATCCTTGGGTTCCCTGGCTCTAAAGCCAGATTCAGGTCCTCTAGCAATATAGCAAGCACTCATAGCCACTGAGGCATCTCTCTAGTTGCTGCATAAAATTCTTTAAGAGTTTTAGGTAACAAATGCATTCTAATGTAGTTGATGACAGTCTGGTAGACTCTGTTCAACTGCCAAGTTGTATCATCAATCATGAAATGGTTACTAGGCAACAATGAAAGCCTTAGGAGGGATGTGTGCCTTGTATAGGAGGATATTGATCTATGCAGAGAGAAAAGTTTTATTGAAAAGTTTGATTAAGAGGGGGTGGGGAAAAAAGATAAGAAAAGTTTGATTAAAAATAAGTTTTAACGTATAAGGAAATGAAGTAACAATAACACCCACACATGTCAGCTAACATTGTCCACTTGTACTTTTTTTTTAAACTGAGTGTCTTGTTGAGAAAGTGCAAATCTAAAGAAGAATGAGTCAAGCAAAGGTCTCTTGATTATCGATTACCACCAGACCTGGACTTCTGCATGTAGATTGCCAAAGCTCAAACTATGCATTATACATTGAGCAAGACAGTACTTTGAAATTTACAGAGCAATAAATTTAGAATCAGAAGTAAAGTGCTTTCTGATACAGTTCACTGTGCATATCTTTTAGATGAGAGGAGTCAGACAGGGAAGTTGAAAACCAAATAAAAATCCAGTTCTCCAATGACTGGCAGCCATGAGTAAGCAAACCGTTTATGGCCCTGACAATCCAGGAAGGAGAGTTGATGAAATCCTTCTGAAGACTGACTGTTAAGACTGAGAAGAGAGTTTCACAAAACTTCATCCATATCCACACTAACACTGGAGACTTTAGGTTCTTACCAGAAAAGACCAAAGTTCTAGGAACTGATCAACAGAGAAGCCTCATAGCCTGCCCTAGTCCTCATCCTGCCTAGTGAGGAGAGCTTCGGATGCTGCCTGACCCTCTCACTCCCTACTGTGGTGACCTAAGTATGAAAGCTACCAGGAGAATGGGATGTGAGGCCAGCTAGAAACAAGCTGAAAGCAAAAGACAAGGAAAGACCAGTAGAGGGGAGACACTGGACCTAATCAGTCTTCAGAAACACTGCTTATTTCTGACCTAGGAGAGGGAAAGAGACAGCAGTGCTTTGAGCTTGAGATGTGTTTTAAGCCTCAGGACTGGTCATAGCTCATTTGTTCCTTAATTAAATCCAGAGTGGGCACTTTTATACTCAGTCTTCCCTATAATCTCCAGTCCAGCACATAAATTTCTGCATCAGCATCTGGCCCCATGGAGACCAGTGCATCATTTATAAAAGCATAGGGTACTATGAGGATTGATCCAGCTGCCAGGCAGCTGCTTTCAAACCTCTCCAGAGTTTAAGCCCCAGTTTTATTTAGAAGCGTCCTAAAGCCCAGAAAGCAGCACTTTAATTCCTCCTCTGCGATGGTCCTGAATTTTTCGTAGTAGTCATCTGGACTTGGCTCTGTAAACACAATATTTCTCTAATGTTTTCATGACACAAAGTACGCACTCCACAGCTCTCCCTCAGTGGAGTCATTGTCTGCATCTGGGTAAGATCTGGTTTGCTTGTCCCACCCCTTGGATATCAGAGCAGAATAGAGTTGCTGTTTGTCCTGGGGCTGATGTGTGATTTTTCTGTCTCTTCCATCAGGGGATTCAGACAACATAAGCTTGCTATCTCAGCAGTCTCCTTTCTGGACTCTGAAGCTCACAGCCCAACATCAAGGCTTTGTATACCAGGGTAAGTCTAGGGGAAAGTATCCAACCACCTGGGTTTCTGAAGAATAATGTTGAACACAGTGTGAGGTTGTCCCTGCTCCTTGTACATTTTTTTTTTGAGACAGGGTTTCTCTGTGTAGCCCTGGCTGTCCTGGAACTCACTTTGTAGACCAGGCTGGCCTCGAACTCAGAAATCCGTCTGCCTCTGCCTCCCAAGTACTGGGATTAAAGGCATGCACAACCACCGCCCGGCGACCTTGTACATTTTTGTAAGTGGTGTATTTTGTGCCTGTTTCCTATCCTGGCTTTCTACAACACTCTGGGCTTAGCTTCTAGGAGCTTTCCCTGGCCTTCAAGTGTAGCCTTCTGTTTCCAATGCAATGTAAGTCCTGCTCGCACCCGGGATCCACCCATGAAGACCATTTCCAAGGCATCTCTTTTTCCAGATAGAAAAGGCTCCTTCCATTTAAGGGAATAGTGCAATCCATTGAAAACTTCAGAAGCTCAGTCCATTGAGATCTACAATCTCAATTACATCTCCTTTGCTCTGAAGGAGACATACACAAGTTCCAAGCATTAATGTATAAAACTCTCAACGGAAACTCAGGGGTTATCTAGTCTCATAGGGAGTCCAGGGAGTACTCGTGCTTGGTGGTGGCCCACGCCTTTAAT
>LR750591.1:157658-250158 GCA_902729485.2 Mus minutoides | reverse complement strand
TGGCATTTTTCTGTAAATGCTCAACTTGTGCATGTAAGATCTAAAGTTGGATAAAACAAGATCACAACGGGAGCTTGGCTCTGACAGAGGTCCTGAGTGAGGGACAGAGTCATTTCAACCGTCAGACAAAATGCACACCAAACAATGGACATTTAAGGTATCTTTTAAAGTAAATTCTAGCCTGATGAGAAAAAGTAAATCAAACACATTTTTTATGAAAGCCAAAATGCACAATGTGTAAAAACATATTACAACAGAACAGTAAGAGGATATACTTTCTTGTAAACTTCTTTCTGGATGTGTCTAGGTCCCGTCACCAGTGTCAAGAACTAGTACGGACTAGATTGCTATTAGCCATGATTAAGTGAGAGTTCAATTTAGTTGATAGTGCGGGATTTGGAAGGAGAAGGAAGAGAAAGGAGAGGTGACATGCTTTGAAAAACGTTGGTATTTAGCTGCACTCTCAGTGCCCTCAGCCACAGAGTGGTGCTCAGATTATCAAGACACCAGATGAAAACCAGGACATACAGTGGTTTCACATGAAAAGAAATTAAGCCATGTAAATATAGAAAGGAAGAGATTCCCTTCAAATAACGCAGAGAATCTGAGCTGATTGACTTGTGTCTATGCACACTCTTATTGAGGAAGGTCTACTAGGTTAGAGTTTCAGTCCTCAGGGGTACAAGATGTTCCCTAAGGTCCTAACAGGATGAAGTGGACGTCCTCAGGTGTATAAGATGTGTCCTTTATCAGACCCTAGAACCTCTGCTTTCTCTCATTTTGTGGTACAAGAAAAAGCAGAAAATGTTTGAGAAAGGGATGACAAGTCAGTAAACAGAAAAGCAAGAAATAAGTACCCCACTTTTATTCAAAAGAGCCATGGGATATCATGAAAATTATTTTTCCTTTACTTTCTTCTCAGTGAAAAGCTCTGTGGGTCTAATCAATGCTTCTGAACAGGGAGAAATCAATATGCACTCAACAATCAACTCCTATGACCAGAATCCACTACACACATCTAGAGCAAAGCGAAAGCTCTCTGCCTGCATGTGTCTTATTAGCCCAAACTGATTATACATAATAATGGGTTCCATCATGTCATGTTCCTATGTGTACATAATGTACTTGATCCCGTTCGCTCTCCTCCTCTCTTACACCTCTGACAACTTCTAACGTATGTTTTCTTCCCACTTTATCCCACATTTCTATTTTTGTGTCTTTATTTTAATGAGCCAGTGAGTAGCATTGTGATTGCTTGCAGGAGAACAGCAGGTGCCTTGCTACACGAGTAAAGTAAATGACTCTTCTTCTTCAGTTAATCATTAACTTCACATAAATCCTTAGTGGAAAGTGGAGTAGCATGAGCCGCATCTCCCTCCATGACAGGGTTTTGACATGCTTGTTTGTGTTGTTCCTGAACAGGTGATCATAGCTACCGTGAGTTCAAGAATAGCATAGCCATATCATGCTCTGTCATCAATGTGCACACACCCATAGTCATACATACTATATACCACATGTACACACACACATACACTGACAAAGAAATGAATAGATAACAATGATAATAATAAATATTTGCACCAATGCAAGTTTAATGTATTTGGGATAGTCTAATAAAATTGAAGATTAAAAAAAAAAAAAAAAAAAGAACCCAAGTGCTAAGTGAGACAACTGAAAAAGTCTATGAAGGGGACAAAATTCTAGATATATGAGATGCTATACTCACCTTGCTTCATCCATGGCTTAGTGCTGGATCAGCTTCTTTATGAACATACCAACTAAAGTAACTTTTATAAGCAATACTAAGACTCCCTTCAGTGAAAGACAACTCCTTTCCTCATCACACTTCCCTCTGGCTCACTGAGTGACACCATTGCCAATTGTTCACAGTCAGGCCTTGGTGTTCAGAGGTGCCACCATCAGTATTGTATGCCATTTACTCTTTGAAAGAAAGGAGTTAGAAAACTGTCAGTACTGGTTCTCAAAGACTGACCCCCCAGGTCAGACCAGGTAATGCAGGTCTGTAATCCCAGATAAGGGGGAGGCTGATGCAGGAGGATCACAAGTTCAAAACTCATCTGGACTATAGAATGAGTATGCATCCAGCTGTGACAATTTATCAAGGAGCAGTTTTGAAATCAAAAGGGAAAAAAAAAGGTGCCTGGAGATACAGTTAAGCAGCAAAGTGCACATCTACAAGGGTTGAGAAAAGAGAGTAAAATAGAATACTCCCCCATGGAAGTGGTATGTCCTCTTTTGATATAACTGGAGCCTGGCTGTACTATCTATCCAAAAGATAGGAAAATCATTTCCAAGGCACAATAACAGTGCACACTGGACTAGCCTCATGTCACACTTACCACAAAACATAACTTGGTCATTATATATAAAGCTCTAAGGATGAGCTTAATTGCTAACATAACTGATTTGGAATAATAGTCCACATTCAAAGGCAAAGGTTTGGTTCATATTTTATTGGCAGTTTCTCTTTTAAATTCTTGGTTACTTAAACTTTGTCCCCTTGTATTTACTCATGGAAAATATATTACTCACGGGAAATGTACTGCCAGTCTTCATGTCTGAAACCAAAAATACTTTCCCTCCACCCTTCTCTTTAAATTGCAGCTTGACTTAGTGGAAAACCCCTGTGTTTCTCTATTTGACATTATTAAAAGCAACACAGTCCTATCTTCTATCATAAAAATTTTTGTGTAGAATGCTTAAAATGGCTTAATTGTTCCTCTCTAAATAACTTAACTTCCGCTATTAATAACAAAAGGTTTTTAAGCTTCATTTTCTTTTATGTGTATGGGTATTTGATGGCATATAAGTATGTGCATCATAAACATGCCTGGTATAAGGAAAGGCTAGAAGGAGTCAGATCCCCTAGAACTGGAATTACAGACTATTGTGTGCTGCCATGTGGGTACTGGGAACTTAACCTAGGTCCTCTGCAAGAACAATGAGTACTCTAAATCACGGGGCCCTCTATCCATCCCCTTAAAGTTTTTAAAGCATATATATGTATTGCGATAACTCATAGGTTACAAGTACTGTTTTGATTATTTTCCCATATATAAGTTGTTTAGTAAGTAGACTTTGTAATGATGGTTGCCATGGGAGACAGTATCATTTCCTTCACTAGTGTAGCCACAGGCAAGCTGCAATGTGTTTACTGGTGGTGTCTGCCTACTGCACAGGAGCATTAAATAATGTGTGAAGCACTCAGGATGTTTCCCAGTACATAGCAAACATCATGTAAGCATTTGCTGATATTATCACTTACTTGGTTCCATCCTCCTGGGTCTCTGCTGTGTTTTCAGCAGTATCAGTTCTCTCTGGTTTTCTGTTCCAAACGCCTGCTTCCTCTCATATATCCAATGTCTTTGAACACTGCCAACTTTCAATTTGTCTCCTTCTGCTGTCTTGTCGTGACTTCCCTGAGTGCAGCTTTGTGAAAGCATGTGACTCATCTTCTTGCAAGATCTTAGATCTTAGATAGACCACTTGCTTGCTATTTTCTCCTCACCTCCTCCAATTTTTTTTTCCAGTGCTGAATACTGAACGCAGAGTCTCACATAAACCACTTAAGGATTTTACCACCGATGCCACATCTCTACCTTTTATTCTTCATTGTTGAGTGAGAGTTGTTGGTTCATAAAAAGTCACTCGCAAAATCATCCTGCTCTGAAAGCACATATCACAGCCTAGGGCAGAGGGGCCATCACACCTGGACACAGACAAGCAACATGGTGGCAAGCCCTCTGGTTCTTTGGTCAATTAAACTGCATTTTCATTTTAAGGTATGTGTGATGATGTGAGAGATTTGGTACTTCATCTGTTTCTGGAAGAATGGGTAGATCTTTGCACATAGACACAGTTTGAGGGGGGACACCCATTATAAAGACAGATGGGAAGGATACTGGTTTTCAGTAATATATGAAAAAAGAAAATCATGGTTTATTAAAACTATTTTCACACTCATGATCTTTTTCACAATATGCTCAAGTAATCTGCTATAATCCCCTAGCATGATTTATTTCATAAAGTACTCTGACTTGAACAGTACCATGAAAAGAACTGTCCCTACATGTCCCCAACACATTGATATATTCTTGAGCACATATTGGTGTGATATGACTTTCTTTAGTCACTGCCACAAATTTTATAACAAGTGATTGTTCTTAATCTCATGAATCTCCTCATAAAATATTGGTATATTTTATTTGAAAATGTTTTATTATTCAAATTATTTTAGCATCTCCTACTAGACAGACATTTTGAAGTTTTATGTCTTAAAGATAAATGTCTTTCATAAAACGTATCATAGAATCTATGACATAGATAAAGATTATAAAGCCTTTTGATATGTCCATCCTGTATAAGATCAGTTAGCTAACTGTGGTTGCATGTATATCAGATGTATTCTTTATTAAAACATTAAATCAATGAAGATAAAAGATGCATGCACATAACTCACACAGAACTTAAAAGTGTACCTAACAGACACATTTTTGATATTTTTTCAACCTGAAAAATCAAATAGAAAATAAATAGCAATATTCAAATGCCTGAAATAAACACTCTTATAATGTGTGATGAAACAAGATAAAGAATTCAGTAATGTCCATAATGAGTTATAAATCTGTATAAGATCTCAAGCCAACCACTGTGACTAAAAGCTGATATACACTCTGGTTGGAGCAATCACACAGCCATGTACTTCAACACATACTCACAGTAGGATTCCCTTAGTTCAACATCCTTCCTCATCTGGGGCACTCCTGATGTGTATGTATAACTAGCTAATAATAGCCTTTTATATAAGGGGGACATAGTTATACATAGGAGCAACTGAGCTAACCCTGGAAGAAAGCTTCATGGAGGGAGTAGTATATTGAAGTTTAAGGCCAAAGACAAAAGGAAATTTAAAGTGAAGTGCTTAACATATATGAATTCAAATCAGGAGGTAGACACCTATCTTAGACACAGAGAAAATCTCTGTAAAACTCAAAAAGAGGTGGACGGGAAGGAATGTTTGGGGTCACCTCTGTTATACAGACTCTGTTCAGGAAGGTATTTAGTTTACAAATGTGATCATAGATTTTTTTTTTCTAACCTGAAACTGTGCTGGAATTGGCATATGGCTAGTGTGTGGTTACCCTCTTGGTCTCTCCTCTGCCTAATCTCAATCCCTGGCTTTCAATAGTTACAATAAAAGAAAGAGTTATAGTCAGAAAGGGAAGATGCTGCCATGAATTTCCAAAGATTTCCCCTCTCCCCTTCCCCAGTGTTTCCTGAGCTTAGACGAAGAAGTGTTTTGTAGATATATGCAGTGGGACTGGATTTTTTACTGTTTATGGATTTCTGTAGTAGCCTCCATCTTCTGCAAAGAGAAGACTGATGAGGGTTTCCCAAAGACCTTAAATGACAGAAAAATAGCATATGCTCACAGCTTGGTTTTTCTGAACTAGTGGGAGCTTGTCCATGTATGTAAGATTCTTGAGGCTGAGGGTATAGTACAGCAAGTATGTAATTACAGTAAGACAATTAAAGTGAACTGGAATAAAATAACTGGCTTTGTAAATAAGGAAGAAAGAGAGGTTGAGAGTGGGCAACAACGCCTGTTATGTATATCTGATACGAAATAAGAAGTCATTATTTTTCATGCTGATGAAACGTGAATTTTATCATGAACTGAAAGAGCACTGACTACAAGGTTTGCAATGTTATACTTGGTAGGGAGTGAAAAGGAAAAGATGAGATGGCAATTCTCCAGCCCCTGCGGAGAAGATGAGGGCCTGACTACACAGAGTCAAGTACAAAGGATAGTAAACTTAACGGCTAGAATGCAAATCTAGTGGTGAACGTATTTGTGTCTTGTCTTGTTGTTATGATAAAATCTCTGAAAGAAGTGATTTAAGAGAAGAAAGCTTTCTTCTGGCTCATGGTTTGAGGGGATACAGCCCTTCATGTCAGGGAAGGTATGGTGGTGGGATGATGTTTGTAGCTGTTACAATAGAAGCTTGTGCCAAAAGCTTCTTACAAGAAAGCAGAAGAAGAGAAAGAAGCGGGAAGTGGGGATGTAGAAGCAGCAGAATCAATGATAACTCCTAATATTAGGCCAGCAATGACCCTCTTCCTGAACTAGGTCACAACTCCTAAAGGTCTCACAACTCCCCCCACAATAATGCCACCATCGAGAGACCCAGTATTAAAACACATGAGACGGTAGGTGATATTTCACACTTAAACCAGATAAAAAGCAACAGATTTCCAGAGTTTAAGGAATAGAAGAAGAGAAAGTAAGGTTAGCTCAGGTGGGTATCTCAGTTTGGTTAACATTTGCTGAAGCCAGCTTGAAGATGAAAGAGTTTATTAAGCCTGACAGATTAGAGTCCATTATCAAGTGAACACAGGGCAGAAGCTCAAAGCAGGAACATGGACGAACTTAAATAGAGATCCTGGAAGAATGCTGTTTACTGGCTACTCTCCCCACTTGCTCACTCGGCTTTCATATATAATTCCAGTACCACCTGCCTAGGAGTGGTACCTCCCACTGTGAGCTAGGTCCTCCCACATTAATTATTCATCGAGACAATTCCCTTACATACTTGCCTACAGGCCAGTCTTAGAGATGTAATTTTTCAACTGAGGTCCCCTCTCTCCAATGACTCCAGATTGTGTTGTTAATTATAACTAGCCAGCAGAATGGGTTAAGGTTTTCTTACATTTCCTGTATGTGCTAAGGCCATGGAAAGAAAGACAATGATGTTAACATAACACATTACTCAATTGATAAGAGTTCAGAGTCTGAGTCAGAGAGACATGGGGGATCTAGCAAGAATAATGACATATTGAAGTGTGGTTCTGATTTAAGACAAAAGCCCACCATTTAATCTAGATATCTCATACATATTACTTTCAAAGTACTTTTGTGCTGAATGAGAACATTATGAACAAGGAGTCAAGGAGACTAAGAACAGGAGCTAGAGAATGTGTGCATAACCCTTTGGGTAGTAAGAGAAAGTACTCAGGGGGAAAAAAAAGGTGCTCAGTGTGGAACAGAACTACATCAGAGACAAGGCACATGAAACTATTCAGAAAGACTGGCCAGGGCACACAATATAATAAGGGCCAACTAGCAGGAGAGAAAAGCAAGAATACTATGCACAGACATATTATCCATCAAATTATTTGGAGTAGCACTAACAGAAGGTTGGGTTAACACTTGATTGCAGTAAATTGTAATATGATTAGGAGGTTTGAACTAAAGAGAAGATATGCTGCTATTTCGTTTTCAGAAATGAGAGTGGAATGGTTTCTTATAGTAACAGCAGGGTCATAGAATAATTATTTTAAAGGAAGAAGATATTCCTTTCTAGACAGAAGCAAAGGAAGGCTGCTAAAGATGGAATACACAGAAAACACTGAGGAAGTTGAAGGATTAACAATACAAAGTCTCTGAAAAATGCACAAACCTTGGGAAAAGTTGGAGGGATTTACAGACATTTGTTGAACATGTTCATTAGCAAATGGAGTGTGGAAAGCCCAGGTCTTCCTTAGTATTTGCAGAAGTCTGACAGTTTTGTGTCTACACAGGGCAGTACCCCAATAGAGTTGCACAGATTTCTGTTACAGCAGAAATTTTCCTCTTGTTCTTTCCTGTCTCACCGCAGGGAAAGCCATCCCAGGAAGGGCTTTTGCTCTAATGTGGCATGGCTTGTTGTGGGCCTCCAAAGAGAGATGATGATGCAACAGCCACTCACGTCTGCTTCCATTGATTTGCCTTGTATGTTAGACAGTTAGCAGTGAGATTGCAAATAGCATCTGCCTTCATTTCCAGGGCAGAGTAGTTTCTGTTCCACCAGCACAGCAGTTTGCTTGTCAGTTGTCTCCCTGAGCTCTTGGTGAGTCTCTATTGCACAGTTGTCATTTGGACATTTGTGGACAAGTCATGTAACCTTACAAACTTTAATTTGTTTTAAGTAAATACACGGGGATGTGATGACTAGATAACAGAGGGGGATGGTGCCATTTCAAGGAATGGCCAGTTTCAACGGCAATTGGAGAACCGCAAGCAGTGAATGCTGTAGTCTCTCACTATCATTGGAGTCTTTGTTTCCTGCAGATGTTGGCCCCCTAGGAGATATGCAGAGGTATCATCTTTAAGTTCTAATTTGCTCGTCATTTAAAGGCACCTATGCTATGCTGAACAGCTTCTATTCACTAAATTATCTTTCAACTAAAATCAAGACTGGGAAGAGACTGAGTTGATTTTAAAGTTGCTTTGTAAAAGTCAGATAAAGTAAATGGAGAAAATGAAATGTTCTGATGATTGTACAACCAAAATTATTTCCAAAGTTGGCAAGAAGAAATGGAGACACAAGGAAGTCAAGCTGAGTTTGACGGGCTAGGAGACTGGAGTGGACCATCATGACAGAAGTAAGTAGGTAAGGAGGGCATAGAACAATCGAGCTTATAAAGTTCAAGGTTTCCAAAGTCTGAGAGTTACAGGGGATGTTGGCATGGAGATGATATATTAAAGGAGAGTGGGAACAAAGGTAATTTGAAATAAGGGACGATGAGATTTATGTGTCTGGAGCATTGGCCTCGCTGTTCCCTAACCATTTATAGGCTGATATATGAGCTGAACCACGAAGGCCATGATGAAATTAAAAGTGAACAGTTGGATATTCCATTTTCAGAATTGTCTCTCCAACTCACTAAATTCTTCTTAAGACCAGAACACAGCAGGGAGTTTGGGAAACAGGTGGGCCTGCAGAGATTCCTCCCGATGTTTATGGTATACCAGACCCTGGGAAGAAACCCACTAGGCCCACTTATAACACTAGAGCAGAACCCATGATCTGTGTCAGAAGAACATTTTTATACTATCTGGATGCAACTGTTTCTCTTATGATCACTGGATAAAATATGCTACAACATGAAATCTTGACGACGCTGTGCAGTCACTTATCCTTATTTGAATATTTTCCTAGAAACTTCAATGTTTGTTAATATCTGAAACACTGAGTGGTTAGGGGTAAGTTCTGATTGCAGAGTTAATTTTAGAGAAAGGCTCTACAAGAATGCTCATCTTTATTAAACACCACCACTGCTTATACTGGCAAAGCCCAGGCTGGGCCACCATTCAGACCCTGGAAGGAGGTGCCAAGACCTTCATTGCTCATTACAGTCAGAAAGCCAGTTCTACTGGCAACAGCCTAGGGGGGCAATTAGGACAGGATGGGTAAACAACTCCATTCTCATTGGTACTGCCCCATGCTGATCCACAGTAGAAGCAAGAGCAAGCTAATATATTCTCTGCACCCTTGGAACCTAATGGGAAAGCTCATCACTGATCTTACTCCACTAGAGGTGGCCCTAGAAATGATTTTTAATTTTATCCATTTATTTGAAGTAGCTTATTGAATGGTACAAAAATGAATAAGGCAAAAAACAAATTCATAACATCTCAAACTCTCCAGGAAGGATTTGGAATCCCTTGAACACTCTAGAGAAGCTTTGGACTTTCATGCATATTCTAATATATTTCCATTCTTGGAATTCATCATTTTAATAGCCCCTGTATCTGTTTCCATTCTAGATCTAAGTGGCATTTGGCAATGCATCTCTGCTTGTTGGCTGTTACCTGCATATGGTGAAAAAATTGAAATGAACCAAGAATGAGGATTCTACTTGTAAAAAGGTGAAAATGTGAATACATTTAGCAAGATTATTGTTAAGATGTGATTTTGCTGGGAAAGAAATGATGAATGCTAGTTTTTAAATAAACTATTTTACTCTAGTAGGTTACAGTTTTTGATATTGCATTTCTAAAGAGAAGTTTGGGGATTGATCACTATCTTGAAGGTTTAATAATTATTAAAAGGTCTCAAGAACATTTTTTTGAAGTTGATATGACTCTAATATTTAAATAATGTATAAAACTAACAGAGAGCTGGGAGACGTGGCACTCAAAGTCATGCTTGCCTCTGTAACCTTTTGAATGATGGTCTCCTTCACAGACTTAATAATGGACAGTAGAATAAAATTAGGGTTAAATTGTCGATGAAGCCAGGACTTATCATCTCAGATCATAAAATGGAATTGGACTTAAGGGATCAAAGTATGAAATTTTCTTCAAATATTGAATTTGCCTCCTATATTAAGCAGGACAAGTTAAGAAATAGGAATAAATACATGTAGGTTATCTCCCAGTGGTTAAAAATACCTGCCTAGTATGTTATAAACACAGCTTCCAAAGCTCTGTGAGTGCCTACTCCCATGTGCCACTGGCCACACAGCTTCTATTATGTGGCCCTTAGGTGACAAGCTAAGAAGTTTAGGATAATTGAACTAACCAGTACCCCCTGAGCTCATGTCTCTAGCTGCATATATAGAAGAGGATGGCCTAGTTGGCCATCATTGGGAAGAGAGGCCCCTTGGTCATGCAGACTTTATATGCCCCAGTACAGGGGAACGCCAGGGCCAAGATGTGGGAGTGGGTGGGTAGGGGAGCAGGGCTGGGAGGGGGAGGGTATAGGGAACTTTCTGGATAACACTTGAAATGTAAATGAAGAAATTATCTAATAAAAGTTGGAAAAAAAAAAAAAAAGAAAGTGCTAAGCTACACTTGGGTCACCAACGTTAGTACATGAGATAATCAATAACCAAGTCGTTTTCATCCTTTGATAGGAAAGTCAACTCAGAGACATATTTCCATCTTTTATGAGATCCTAAGTCATGACGTGAAGATATGTATCACTGAATGTAAGCGAAAAGAATGGCTTTCTTCAAACCAGAAACAACCCTTACATTTGTCAACAGGATGATGGATAAATAATAACACTACACTCATAGCATGGACGAGTACTCAGTATCTAAGGGCAGTGATTGATAATGGTACAATCTAGATGGGCCTCAGTTATTCATGCTGAGTGAAGAAGCCCACCACAAAACGGGATTAATTCCTGAGGATTTGTAGTACATTTCTGTTGTGATTGAAATGCCGTGACCAGACGCATGTTATAAAAGGGAAGGTTAATTTTTTTTTTTGTCTAGTTGCAGAAGGGGAATCTATGACGGCAGGGCACAGAGGGCTCAAGGGAGAGGCACATCAGCAGGTGGTCAGAATTGGAAGCTAAGAGTTCACATCTTTAGTCAGAAACCCAAAGCAGGAAGAATGAGCTAGAATTGAGGGAAAGCGGCGAACTCTCCAAGCCTGCCCTCATTGATACTGGGCAATATATCCCCAGACAGTGACACCACAGGTTCAATTCCTGATCCTGTGGGATTTATTTATCATTCAAATTATCACAGGGCATATGCCCAGAAGTATTATCACGAATGCATTTGTGAATAGATCATAATGAAACCCATTACTTTGTTCAAGTAGTATATGCTAATACAAGGACATAATGTTTTATTCTGTTCATATACAGCTATAAAATACTGAAGCTAATTTCCAGTGGGGAGAATGTGCACCAAGGTGGGGAAGAGGATAGGAGGAAGTCATTACAAAAGAGACTCGGGAGTTTTTTGAGAAGTAATCTTTATGTTTCTACTAGATTCTGATTATGAATGCATAGGTTTAAATGTCTGTTAGGGGACAAATCTCAGCAGGTAAGGGCTCTTGAAGCCCAGCCTGACAACCTTAGTGTAAACCCTGGAACCCATAAGGTGGAAGGAGAGAACTGACCCCCACAAATTGTCCTCTGACCTCCATACATGTAATGTAAGTGTATATACACACAAACATACACATATACACACAAATAAAATTTTAAATAAATAAAAATAACTGCTTAAATGTACAATATTAACTACTTTCAATATATGCATTCAGGAATATGATAGGTGCACTTTACTATCGGTGAAGTTACTTTTTAAAAAAATGACTATTTACCAAAGGGAAATCAGGGTCAAATACACACTATAAATATTATGACAAATGCGCTGACTTTGTGTACAAGTGATAGGATAGAAGGGGGTCGTGTATGGTATGTACATTTCCTTTTCAAACTTCATGATACTTGTCTGTTGTTCTTGATTAGGCCAAGTCCAAGCCCCCCCTTCTTCTGTTTTACATGTGTGTCCCCTTCTAAGCACATATATGATCTATACACATGACTTACTTGCTAGGTAACTGGTGCATATTCAGACCTATATTTTTCTCCTTTAAGACTCCTTTTATGACTGACTTACCAACTCTGTCTACTTTGGCTAAGGTTCCAGTGAGCCTCTACTCCTTTCTTGGGCCTTTCAAATCCTGCTTTATTTTCTTTAAACTCTGGTTTCTGTAGCATTTGGAAATTCTTAAATGATATTGGACCAAAAAACAAGGATAGTTTTATCCAATGTGTCTGTCCATTAACCTGGTACAGAGCGGTTGTCAGTAGCTCTCAACTGGGTCAGTGTCTGCATCATCCTACTTAATATCTTTTTTTTTAGTTTTTAAAAAATTTTAAAGATATATTTTACTTTATCCATTTTACGTATATGAGGTATGTTGTCTGAATCTGTGCAATGTGTTCCACATTGGCATCTGGTGCCCACGGATCCTCTGAGACTGGAGTTACAGTTGTTAACTGATGTGTGGGGGATGGGAATAGAACTCAGGTCTTCTAGAAGAATGGCCAGTGTTCTTCAGCTCCCAGCCATCTCTCCAGCCACCAACGTAACATCTTAACATCAAAGAAGCCATTCCTAACAAAAATAGAGATGTTGAGCACTTTGATCAGATCTTGGGAATTTTCTAGCAAACTGGTCAAGAACATTATTACTCACCTTCAATAAGGAATGAAATCAAGGCTCATTAAAAAAAAAAAAAAAGGCTAATTTCCTTGAGGCTACAGGCTCTGTCCCTGATTCCTAGTCCATCCTGCTAAAGCAGTAAGGGATCATCACATGTGTCCTGATGGAGGGTTTCACTTTACACACTTCCATCATCAAATGTATTACACAGTTTACATGCTGGAGTCAGGTTTCCTCGTCTCCACTGCTCAACCATCACCCCAGACATTTTAGATTTGTTTTTGGACACAGGCACATACACAGACATCAGCAATGTGTCTCCATCCTAACACTGCCATCAACACATGTGCAGCTCGTCCTTTAAAAGGGATCATTGTTTGCAACACTTTCATGTCATAGGCCACCTTTCTTTGCTGGTAAAATAAGGCACACTTTGAAACAAGTAAAAGCCTTCAACAGAAACTTAGGACATGGGATCAAAATGTCTAAGCATGCCCCTAATAGGTTAGTTAAAGATGAGTCTGGGTTCCTTCTGAGGCAACGTGTTGGGTGGTAAGATGAAAGAGTGGTATTAGCTGAGTGATGGCCACTTGGGGATTTCCATGGGTTTATAAGAACAAATAGAGATTCTGGTAAGTTCTGATAACTTTTAAGTTATCTGTAGCTTAAAGCCTGTAAATGAGACTTGACTTAGCCCATTTTCTCAGAGCGGAGTCAAGTACGATGTTTGTTTCTTTACTCTTGTGCCATTTATGCATCTATGTTCAGCAAATATTAATGATGTCAGCCCCCATCAAGGGTCTGCCTCCTACAACTTTAGCACCAAGGCAACAACATACAACCAATTACCTTCTTCCTCCACCAACAATAACTATATTGTATGTATTTTGGAGGAGACAGGGCTTTGCAATTGTTTGGCATTGCTTATAAACCCCCCACCCCATACATTGCAACTGGAAATCACAGTCAAACTGTAAACTCAGTGGTCTGGGTTACCTGTTTAACCTCCACAAGCTTTCTATCAAGAGTAGGATTAACTCTAAGCCTCCAAACTTGTCTCCCAGGGCCTGTTTGACCTAATACTATGAGACTCTGAACCTCATCTTGCTATCAGATGTTAGCCGTGCCATGTGAGTTCTGCACCATGATTTATAGAGCAGATCTGGAGGCATGAATCTGAGGAATGGAAGCAGCATTTTCATGCCAATTTCTTCATCCCCTCTTGTGTTCACTGGACTCTCCTTCATTACCTTTTCAGCAATGGAGTCTCTAGCACTGGTTTTGAAGTTTGTGCAGATTGGAACATGCCAGCGTTTGCCTCTGGGAGGGTCTCTGGCTTTTCATTATGTGTTCATTTTCTGGGGTACGAATGCCTTGTACCACATGAGCATACTCTTTTTCTAGGGCAATTTACACCTTGATTTCTATTTTTGCACCCAAATTCTCCTACCTAGCTCCAGAATATGGTTGGCAAGCCCTTGGTGGGGCATCTGACACAAAACTCCTGAACACTTGCCTAGTGAGAAGTCCTTGGAGCTGACCTTTCTGCAACTCCTAAGTAAGGTCTCATAAATTTCTAAGTACAGAGCAACTCTCACACAGACATCCTTGCTATGCCATCGTCTTCTGTAAACCACCCAGAGTGTTTTCATAATAGTTTATCTTAACATTATTACATACACTTAGCACTATATCTAAGGAAAATCACTTCCACTCCTAAAAGGTATTGTTATAATTAGCGGGAGAGATGCTATTCTTGGGATTAACATATAATTATGTCTCACAACAAATGTGAGAAACATTTTATTAAAGTACTCTCTGCTTCATTTTCTATGGATAAAACAACTGTAATTATATATGTGCATATATATATAAAATGTGTGTATATGAATATTTGTACTTCAAAGTTAGTTTTAAATTTTAGCATTATTAAAATAGCTTTAACTCTACATTCAAAACTAAAACACTGATTCACACATAGTTCATGAATTTATTTGGATATGGAAAAAAGGTAAAAGTAAATTTGAATTAAACTTACATAGCTTAATTTCAAAATGTATACACTAATAATTACTGGAACTACCAGAATTCTATATTAGGTTGAAGTTAAAAACTCATAAACTTGAAAATAGTAACAATAAATCACACAGCCAGACAATTTTCCAAAAGCCTTCCAGAAATTTGAGATTGTCTAAAAAGTTCTGAAACAAATGCCTGAAACCTCAAATACTGGATAATTCGGTTCAGTTTTATCTAAATTTCATTTAATCCCAGACTGAAACCTGACACAATGTTCAGAATGTGCATCAGAGTTTGCCCAGGAACCACTTCATACTTGCATGACAATTTCATTAACATCACAAAGTTCCTAAAGATAGTGTCCCCTTAGGTAATTTATTCCAATATATTCACAAGCTTGATCTCGGCTGTCACTCAAAAGGACCAAGAAGATTTCCAAAATTAAAAATTAGAACCCAATTAATCTTCAGCCTAACGTCAACATGTTTCACATTTCCTTCTGTGAGCCAAGAAATTTTGGAAGGTGACATCATGTCTGAGAAAATGTCACACCCGGCAGGAAAGATTCTTTGACTAATTAGAGTCTCCCCTTTGAGGGGATGCTGTAGAGAAAGCGTTGAGTGCACACAACTGTCCAGGAAGAGCAGAGCTCTTCCTTCTTAATCCATTTGACACTGCAACTAAGATCCACTGCTCAAGGCCTCACAAGGTCACCAAGTCTCTCTGGTTGAGGGACAGGTGCCCACATATGAAAAATAGAAAAAGCTACTTTCTCCAGACATGTCTCCTCTGAAAACAAGCAGAAGAGGGGAGAGAGGGGGAGAGAAAGAAATGAATTACTTCAGGTGCTATAAACAGTGGAAATTAAATAAATGGATACGTTCATCACGGAAAGAGAATAGGCTCTGAGGTTCGTCCCATTTAATTCTGAACACAAATAAGCATTTCCTTTTAGCTCAGTGTTCCTGAAAGAAAGTTGAACAGACAATCATTGCTTAGATGCAGTTTTTAAAAAGCAGGCTTCTTAAATCCCAATAAAAATTTGTAGTACATTGTGCTTCATTTAAAAATTTATCAGTTTTTAGCTGAAAAAAAAATTATAAGTTAATCAGAATGATATTAAACAACATAAATATTTGGTTAAAGACCTTGCCTAATGGTGATTTCATTGCTAAAATAAACATGAAATAAAGATGAGGGATAATGCTGGAGTCTTTTCTTCTCCTACAACTAATTCTCTATTACAAGGATTTTGCCAAAAAATGAGGTGTTTCAAACACTCAATCCATTTCATTCTTTTAAGGAAATAAATACACTTTAAAAATAACATGTGTTCCTATTTCAAAAAGCTTAAATAATTCATGAAATGCATGTGTACTGCTCATTCCCCCAGTCCTTATTCCTCTTCTGACACATTTTTGTAGAGACATTCTGGATTTAAGTCTGTGGTACAGCATTTTTCTCCATTTCCAACAGCTCACATGTCACACACCTCAAGAGCAGAGCAGAGCTTAGCTCTCCAGGAGACACTCTTTGGCCTATGCTTCTGTCACATGCCCTCTCTTTGCTGTCCAGCCCACTTTAATTATGATCCCACAGTCCTCATCTTCTCTGTCTTTCACCGTCTGCACACCATGTCCCTAGTAGAGCCCACAGCCAATGTTTGCTTTGGCCCTGGTTATGAGTGGCTTTC
This sequence comes from Mus minutoides, assembly GCA_902729485.2. NCBI lineage: Eukaryota > Metazoa > Chordata > Mammalia > Rodentia > Muridae > Mus > Mus minutoides. Next base: position 233,684 of record LR750591.1, on the reverse strand, counting down.
CATACATAATTTAATTAACTTGCTCCTTTGCTGTTCTCTATAGATATGGCCTACTTCTCAAAGTTTATCTTCAAAGAATGAAGCCCCTGGCCATTTCTTTAGTCATAGTAGTGACTGGCCAACCAGTGCTAAGAAACCTGACTGATGCTGATATCCATTGAGTCCTCACACAGTGGACTTCGGCAGGTTCTTTCCTCCGGCCTCCCTTCATGTTAGCAAAGAACATCCTCTCAGGCTGTTTTCTGTAATCCCTATATGGTTCAACCCTCTCTCAGGAACACTGAACTAAAAGGAAAGACTGATTTAAATGGGACTCAGACTTCTGTAAATGGGATGAACCTCAGACTCTATATTCTTCCATGATGAACGTATTCATTGCTATTTTTAATTTCCACTGTTATAGCACCTGCAGTGACTCGGGTATTTAGTGAATCTTAGTCAAGGCCACTGCCTTATTTCCGCACATTTTTCAGGCCTCACTCCCCATTAACCTTTCACCCTGGAAAAGCCCTCTTCTGACCTGAAACATCAGTGGAACTCCTTGGCCATACCATATTTATCACGGAATATTATCATCATTTCTATAGGGATGCTATCTCACTCCCTGTATCAAAATCTAAAAGCTATGAAAAAACAGCATCTTGCTGGCTTTTAAGACCCATTGATTTTAAGAACTAAAGTTATTGACTGACAATTATAAAGTTTTTTTAATAGAAAAAATAAAATGCATCATAGATGAGCTATAACAAGGAAGTAAAAATTGAATACTGTTTCTTCAGAAAAAAAAGTTGACTCTCCAATGTTTGTCCACTCATAAATGGTCAGAAGATTAAAATAAAAGTATCTGTTGAACTTTAGTGGATCAAATTAAGTTGTGACAAGTAAGAAACCTGTTACTAATTTAACATCAAACTCAAAGCATAGGACCTGCCCAAGATTTTGTGAATCATTCCTACATAAGGACACTGCATATTTTATAAAACGCAAAATTAAAATTATAACCTTGACCCCACAAGTCAATGAAAAAAATGGAATAATTCTCTAACAGATGTGTATCTGAAGATAAAATAATGTGCCCATTACGATTAAAAGGGTCACAAAAAGAATAGAAAATATGTGGAACACAAGGCTCAATGGGGTAGAAGACAAAGTGTGAGCCCATATGCATTTGAGTTTATTGAGATGGTGAAACTGGGGCTCTGTGCCTCACAAATGCTGCCTGTTTACTGTTCTCACTTTACAGACATGTATTTCCATCATGCAGATACTTCTGGAATATTTATAATTCTAAGGAACCAGAAAACTTTGCAACAAACCCCCTTGAAACTATGCAATTCCAGGAGCCATAATTGTCAACCTTACATATCTGGGGAAAAAAAATGTTATATTTAATCACCATCCCTATGGTTCTACAGAAAAAGCACACTTCATAGAAAATCTTTTCAAACTCTCAAGACAGTGATTATGTTAACCCAATTCCCCAGACAAGTGTGGAGCACCATCCTGCCTCTGCTGCTACTATATGATGCTATACCCACTCCATGAAGTATCTTCTGCATGATCCTTATCCACAGTCCATTCTGTTTATTTAGCACATGGTTTCCAAGATTTCTTTTACATTGACATGAAAATGAGAGATAGAGAGAGACAGAGACAGAGAGACAGAGAGAATACAAGAACCCATACTACAGCCCTCATCTGAAGATCAGAAAACCACTTGGGAGAGTTGTTTTTTTCCTTCTACCACATTGGTTCCAGGGAATGAACTTGGGCATTCAAGCTTGGGTGGAAGATCCTTTATCCAATAAGCTGTTTCACCAGACCAATTTTTAAGATTTTAAAAGGAGTGTAAGTTTCAGGCTCCAACCTGAGAGACACCAGATGGCCAAAGTCTTTGCACAGCACACTCTCCTCTCCCTGAGCCACTTTCTATTGTGTCTGCACTGGGAATCTCGGGTCCTTTGTTTCCCTCTGGACAACTGCAGGTGTGGCTGCCAACTCTGATATATGTGTGTTTCGGAATTCCTCCAAAAATGTTCCATTGTCTAAAAGTTCCAAGAAAAATTAATGTTCTACTGAAAGCCACAGTGAAAGTTGGAGCTTTTCTTTAGCCCTAAACAAAGAATATGTTTCTTGGTGTGTGCCTGTGTGGCCTGTACAGAAGGTGTAAATACACAGAGACTATCTTCTAATATCAGCCTTCACATGATAAGGGATAAAATGTGTGCCCTATGTTCATTCCTGACTTTGATTTGACCACCTGTACTGTGAGACTGTGTCCAACCACTGGCAAAGAGAGTCAATTTGAGCATAAGAAAACATCCAAGTGTGCCTGGGTTCTGCAGAGGAAGGGAGCCTTTCCAAGGATCACGTAATACGATACGTGTGCCCACTCTGGGGGATGGAAACCAGTTATATATTCAAGCTTTTACTATTTTTTTAAGCAGAAACAGAGATGCGATGAGTCCAACTCATAAAAATTCAAGAGAAATATATATATATATATATATATATATATATATATATATATATATATATATATTTTAACAGATGTGGTGGCCTGCTATTTCAAACAGCTGAATGAGAGCAACTTGGCGCATAAGCCAAGCTCCCTGACTGCCTCTCTGAAGCCAATCATATAAATGATTTTAATTGCCACTGCATAAGTGGGAACTATTGAACAATTATTTGGATGTTATCATGCTTTTGCTGGTACTTCAGGCTCCCCACACAAAGGCTATTATAAGCACCATTTCACACTCTACACTTTCATTGGCCTGACAGGCAGCCTCTGTGGGTATCAGCCACACAGGTCCAACTTTAAGGCACCTGTCATTGTCCCTACCACACAAGGTACAGCACACATGCGTGCCTCATTCAACCTCACCCCTTCCCGTTGTGATGGATAGAAAGGAGAGAAAGTGATAAACTCACACAGAGCTTTGCATGATTTATGGTCCCTCCCAGCAGTGTTTGCATTTTATAGGGGTCAAGTGTACAAAGCCTTCATCTCTTGGGTTGGAATTTCAGGCATGATTGGCAGAGCAGAGTTGGGGAATGAAGTCCTAGCCCCTCCCAGTCCCACCCTACAGACAGCTCTAGGCTAGGCCTGCAGGTGAGGACAGCTCTGCAGATTGCCCTGAGATGAGTTGCAAAGGAAGAGGCCATTTTAAGTGCTTCTTTTATAAAGACACACACACACACACACACACACACACACACACACACCCATGCATGTGTGTATGTATGTTTTAGCAATGCATACAGGTGCTCCATGGAGTCTTTATCATAAAAAGTCCCCTCTCCTCCCTCTTCTTTTAATCCCTCAAGAACACACTGCTGGTCATCATTTGCTGACAGCACAATGAGGCTCTTCCATTAATAGACAGAGCTTTGGGCCTGGCCTAACACACAGGCCTCTGTACAACTAAGAATATACAAGAGATTAATCCATGGGAGAACTGTGAGCCATTCTTGAGGACCTCGTGTTCATTTTGTAAGATATGAGTGGCTGAATTTAAATCATGAATATGTTTCTTCCAGACCAAATATCCACTGAATATCTAGCCCCACCAGACCTACAGGCTTCCCTCTCTCATTCTTACAATGCAGGTTTCCAGGCATCCCATTGAAACCAAATGGGACTACATTGTTCTGGCTTTTGAAACCATCATCTATAGCATAAATATGCTGAATTTAATATTTAGAAAAAATGCTGAGAAAAACTGTAGTGAGGGGTTCTACATTTAAAATAAGGAATTGAGAAAATAATAAATAGAAATAAAATTAACTTTGCCTCAAGTTTGTTAACTAAAATATCTGCTAATAATACAAGATATCCTTTCTAAAAAATAAACTATTATCTTTCAGATATGGAGTATGTAAGTATCTGCTTTACCTCTCTGTTAAGAGTTTGTTTCTGGCTTTTTGTCTTTCTCCCCTTATAGACTCATCTCCAAATGAAGATAACGTACTATTTTTTACCTGTCATTCTTGTACCTCCGTGCTCCCTATTTCCACTGCTGAGTCACGTTCACATGTACACATCCCCTGCACAGTCTGTTCAAACTAAAATTCTCTCCCATGCTTACCTCCTTACCTTACACTGCTGAGTCTGGAGGAATGTCTGTTAGCACATGGCTCCTCCCGTTCGGGGATTCTGCCCTTCCCAACTCTCTGCTCCAAATGGTTTGCACAGATAACTTCATAGCTCCCTCAGACACTAGACTGAGTCTTATGTCCAACTGCCACCTTCCCCGAGGACTTGTGTCTTGGACAATGTATCTGAAACAGCACATGGCTTTTCCCAGCCTTTCTCATGCTGCTCTATGTTTCCCTGCTGGGATGGTTTATGAATATGTCTTTCTCCCAGTAGAAATGGAGCAGAAGAGCTACGGTTGCTCATTTTCTCTGTCTTTAATGCCTAACACATAGTGGATGTTTCATAAGAGCTGATTAGTGAACTAAAGAACACATTTGTATGCATGAATCATGCCAAAGCTAATTTTTAACCCTTACCATGGTCTGGTGAGGAGGCATCTGATGTGTTAGGGCATAGACACTATTGCATAGGACAGCAAGAGTTTGCTGAAGGGGCCCTGATATAACTGTCTCATATGAGGCTATGCCAGTGCCTGGCAAATACAGAAGTGGATGCTCACAGTCATCTATATGATGGAACACAGGGCCCCCAATGGAGAAGCTAGAGAAAGTATCCCAGGAGCTGAAGGGGTCTGCAACCCTATAAGAGGAACAACAATATGAACTAACCAGAACCCCCAGAGCTCGTGTCTCTAGCTGCATATGTAGCAGAAGATGGCCTAGTCGGCCATCATTGGGAAGAGAGGCCTCTTGGTATTGCAAACTTTATATGCCCCAATATAAGGGAACGCCAGGGCCAAGAAGTGGGAGTGGGTGGGTAGGGGAGCAGGACGGGGGGGGGGTATAGAAAACTTTTGAGATAGCATTTGAAATGTAAATTAAGAAAATATCTAATAAAAAATAAATATAAAAAATAAAAATAAAACAGTCAAATGCTGGGGCCCTGCTACAGTAGGTTTACTGGGCTCTGACATTTGCACTCCTATCACTAAATGTGCAAATACAAAGATGAGATGAAATGAATGACAGGATATAACACACACATACAGTGCCTTCTGGTATAATGCCTTGTTTAATACAGAGAAGAGATGAAGCACAGGACATGACATACATACATACATACATACATACATACATACATACATATAATACATACATATGTACATACATACATGCATACATACATGCATACATACATACATACATACATACATACATACATACAGTATCTTCGGTTACAATCACTTGTTTGGAGGCATTTAGTTTCTAAGAATCCAAATTAAAATTGAAAACTATTTGAAACTGCAAATTTTCTCCATCTACAAAATGTAAATGTGGTTACAGGTTTCTGGGGATAAGAAAGATGGTTTGCAGGCAGGGGCCTATGAGAATGTACTTTAGCAGAGGTGGGAAGTGTGGAGCAAGGGAATAAAACAGAGAAAATGAAAGGAAGAAAAGAAACAGCTTCCCCTACCAGATGCACAGAACTGTCAAATACGGCAAAGCCTGTAAAATGGTCCTCCGCTGTAGGCCATAGAATAGGACTGTAATAAACTGACCCATAAAAAGTCATGTAAACATTATAACCTGTTTTTACTAGGTCTTTAAGCATGGGGAGCAATTGATCTAAACCAGCTTGGCTCTCCTAGGTTCCTGAGTCTCCGTGAGAATCCAGCCTCCAACATGGGTGTTCAAATGCCTCTGGCACTAAAAGCCAGAAATAGGAGTGAGCTAGAAAATTGCAGCTATTTAGTTATTTGCCCTGGGCAGAGGGTTGATATTTCCTAAGAGCAAAACATCTAAAAAGAGAAGTCTAAAGCAAATGTCCCTATTAAGTAGGTATCTGCATGGAATACTCTAACTTTCTATGTCTCTGCCTGAAAAAAAAAAACCTTTGTGATCGCAAGATGCCTCTGTGAGCTGTCCCCAACTATCTGAGAACATCAGTATTGGGTGAGAGTTGGCACATCCATGCCTCAGGAAAGATCAGCGCAGACAGTCTCTCTACAGCCCTAACACTTTAAGTATGAAATATAAATGTGGAAATTTCAAGTAAGATTTTTACAGGTGTCAACATGAACAGTCATTCCATTACCTCCTTGTGGAATGCTTGTTAAGCCGCTCTTGAAAATATCCCTTTCTCTTTCTAAATTCCTAAAATCTAAATGCAGGGAAGGCTAAGGGCAATTAGGCACGGAGCCTACAGCTACGTTTGCAAGCTGTAAATTTTCAGTCTTGTTTTTGATTGAGTTAATGTCAGTTCAGAAAAAGATGGCCAGGCAGCCAGGAGCACAGTTTTGCTGGTCCTTTGAGAGACAGTTGTCAAGCACGAAAACTCTAAGAGGACATATCCAAGCAGAACAAAACATCTCCATCTCACATTGAACTTGACTGCCATCGCTAGGCCACTCATGGTCTGGTTGGCAGTTGCTCTGTACCATAATATGGTGGGTGGACTGATTGATTCTGGCTAATATTTTAGGTCCATGAAGCAAACACATCTCTGTAGCTTCCTATGAAAAGCCAAGGTTTATTACCCCACTTCTAAGCTGAAGAATGATGATGGTTATGTTCAAGAGACATATCCAGATTGGGGACATCCAAGAGAGAACAGGAGTCAGCCCCTATTTGGAAAACATCTATTGGCTACCCTAGGCAAGAAGTTTCTGTGGGGTTTTTTTTGTTTTTTTATTTTATTTTATTTATTTATTTATTTATTTATTTATTTATTTATTATTAGATAATTTCTTCATTTACATTTCAAGTGTTATCCCAAAAGTCCCCTATACCCTCCCCCCGCCCTGCTCCCCTACCCACCCACTCCCACTACTTGTCCCTGGCATTCCCCTGTACTGGGGCATATAAACATTGCTAGACCAAGGGCCTTTCTTCCCAAATAATGGCCAACTAGGCCATCTTCTAATACATATGCAGCTAGAGACATGAGCTCTGTGGGTTCTGATTAGTTCATATTGTTGTTCCATCTATAGGGTTGCAGACCCCTACAGCTCTTGGGTACTCTCTCTAGCTCCTACATTGGGGACCCTGTGTTCTGCCCTATAGATGATTGTGAGCATCCACTTCTGTATTGTATTTGTCAGGGACTGTCAAAGCCTGCCAGGAGACAGCTATATCAGGGTCCTTTCAGCAATATCCTGCTGGTGTATGCAGTAGTGTCTGCATTTGGTGGCTGATTATGTGATGGACCACCCGGTTGGGACACTCTCTGGATGGTCCATCCTTTCGTTTAGCTCCAAACTTTGTCCCTGCACCTCCTTCCATGCATATTTTAATCCCTATTATAGGGAGGAATGAAGTATCCATGCATTGGTCTTTCTTGATTTTCTTCTGTTTTGGAAATTGTATCTTGGGTATTCTAGGTTTCTGGGCTAATATCCGCTTATCAGTGAGTGCATATTAAGTGACTTCTTTTGTGATTGGGTTACCTCACTCAGGATGATATCCTCCAGATACATCCATTTGCTCAAGAATTTCATAAATTCATTGTTTTTAATAGCTGAGTAGTACTCCATTGTGTAAATGTACCACATTTTCTGTATCCATTCCTCTGTTGAGGGACATCTGGGTTCTTTCCAGCTTCTGGCTATTATAAATAAGGCTGCTATGAACACAGTGGAGCATGTGTCCTTGTTACCAGTTGGAATATCTTCTGGGTATATGCCCAGTAGAGGTATTGCTGGATCTTTCGGTAGTACTATGTCCAGTTTTCTGAGAAACCACCAGACTGATTTCCAGAGTGATTGTACCAGCTTGCAATCCCACCAGCAATGAAGGAGTGTTCCTCTTTCTCCAGCATCTGCTGTCACCTGAATTTTTCATCTTAGCCATTCTGACTGGTGTGAGGTAGAATCTCAGGGTTGTTTTGATTTGCATTTCTCTGATGATTAAGGATTTCGAACATTTTTTAAGGTGCTTCTCAGCCCTTTGGCATTCTTCAATTGAGAATTCTTTGTTTAGCTCTGTACCCTATTTCTTTTTTTTTTCAACTTTTATTAGATATTTTCTTCATTTACATTTCAAGTGTTATCCAGAAAGTTCTCTATACCCTCCCCCCTCCCAGCCCTGCTCCCCTACCCACCTGCTCCCACATCTTGGCCCTGGCGTTCCCCTGTACTGGGGCATATAAAGTCTGCATGAACCAAGGGGCCTCTCTTTCCACTGATGGCCAACTAGGCCATCCTCTTCTATATATGCAGCTAGAGACATGAGCTCAGGGGGTACTAGTTAGTTCATGGTTATTCTTCCACCTAGAGGGTTGAAGACCCCTTCAGCTCCTTGTGTACCCTATTTCTTAATAGGTTATTTGAATTTCTGGAGTTCAGCTTCTTGAGCTCTTTGTAAATATTGGATATTAGCCTCCTATCAGATTTAGGATTGGTAAAAATTCTTTCCCAATCTGTTGGTGGCCTTTTGTATTATTGACAGTATCTTTTGCTTTACAGAAGCTTTGGAATTTTATAAGGTCCCATTTGTCAATTTGTGATCTTACAGCACAGGCCAAAAGATCTGTATGACAAGAACTTCAAGTCTCTGAAGAAAGAAAGTGAAGAAGATCTCAGAAGATGGAAAGATCTCCCATGCTCATGGATTGGCAGGATTAATATAGTCAAAATGGCTATCCTGCCGAAAGCAATCTACAGATTTAATGCAATCCCCATCAAAATTCCAACTCAATTCTTCACTGAGATAGAAAGGGCAATTTGCAAATTCATCTGGAAAAATAAAAAACCTAGGATAGCAAAAACTATCCTCAACAATGAAAGAACCTCTGGTGGAATCACCATGCCTGACCTCAAGCTGTACTACAGAGCAATTGTGATAAAAACTGCATGGTACTGGTATAACAACAGACAGGTAGACCAACTGAATAGAATTGAAGACCCAGAAATGAACCCACATACCTTTGGTCACCTTATCTTTGACAAGGGAGCTAAAACTATCCAGTGGAAAAAAGACAGCATTTTCAACAAATGGTGCTGGCGCAACTGGTGGTCAACATGTAGAAGAATGGGAATTGATCCATTCTTATCTCCTTGTACAAAGCTCAAGTCTAAGTGGATCAAAGACCTCCACATTAAACCAGAGACACTGAAATTCATAGGGGAGAAAGTCAGGGAAACCCTTGAAGATATGGGCCCAGGGGTAAAATTCCTAAACAGAACAGCAATGGTTTCTGTGTCCTTATCATCAGATCTGTGAAATACCAGTGCTGAGTGTACTTCCTAAGTAGTCAGAGAAAAACTGCCGTTAGGTAGAAAAAGTAAGAGGAAATTGGAAGTGAGATTTACTTTTCTTATTTAAAATTGTAATTTGCAAGAATTTCCCCAAATTTGAAGACACTGAAGTTTGCTTAATGCATATGTTTTACATAAATATGTTATTAATTGAGATGCAACTCTCTGAGAGGAAGATTTACATTTGAGGTTTCTTTTTTGAAATCATAGAAACCTGAATGTATTTTAAGCACCCCCCAAGAATTTAGCAACACTGGATTTAAAGAAAGGAAGTAAATATCTTCCATCTTCTGGGGAGGAAATAGAATGCTACATGCAACTCTTCAAATCCTAAACAGAAATCCAGAAAGAACATCAGATATTTCATGTTTTGAGTCTGCAGATCATGCAAATAAGCATTAACATCTGATCTCCAACATAATCCCTGGAAGTTGGCTCATCCTGGTGCTTTCTCCTTTTGAGGATATGCAAAGCCTAGGGGGAGTTAACTTTTTACCAAGACTGTGTAGTAAAGTCTTCCATTTCCTTGCAATATGAAAAATTGCAAAACATTCTTTTTCCCGTCTTTCTGGTTCCTGTTCCTAGTCCAGCAGCTCGCCTTTCATCTGTCTGTCCTTGAAAGATACAAGTCAAGAAAGAGCAGCAGCCTTTCCTGTCACAGTAACCAAATGCCTCACCAAAACAACCTAAGGAAGATACTTTTATTTTGGCTGAGAGTTTCAAAGGGTGTCTGGCTTTGTATTGCTGTGAAAAAAAAAAAAAAAAAAAAAAAAAAACCTCCAACCAAAGCAACTAAGGGAGGAAAGATTTTGTTTGACCTATTTGACCTATGCTTCCTGGTCATAATCCATCACTGAGACAAGATGATGCAGAAATCCAAGGCAAGTGAGCTGCTTGTTGGCTGGTCTCCAAGCTGATATTTAGCTAGCTTTCATACATGGTCCAGGACTAACTGACCAGGGATAAACTGCCCATGGTTTCTGGCCTCTGTTTCATCAATTAACAATCAAGACTATCCTTTGTAGACATGACATGAGTCAATCTGGTCTGGGCAATCCATCAGCTGTGATCACCTTTTCAGATTACTCTAGGTTGTGTTAAGTTGATAATTAAAACTAACTATGGCAGAAGGATGGGAACACCATGATGAAGACAGTGTGGCAATATCAGTAGGGAAGTGGTCCTCACATTTTAGCAGATGAAAAGGCAGCAAGAGTTATTCCCAACCAGATATGTTTATAACTTAAAAAGGCCATCCTTAAGGACTCACCTGTGGCCAGGCCCCATAGTCTCCCAATGCAGAATTAGTAGCCTTGGACCAGGTATTCAAACACAAGACCTAGAAGTACTTCACATTCAAACCACAACAGAAGGGTTACCTCTCCTTCACTGGGCATTCTCCCAAGTTTTCCATTCTTTCCCATGCTATTCACTGTATCAATAAGAATCCTTAAAGAGTATGGTATTCTTTCTAGGAAGGCTTGTAGTCTTAAGAAAAAAAGAAGTGTATCATTATCCCTATCAAACAGAAAGACATGTCTAGGAGGACAGAGAACAAGCAACATAAGCATTCGTGACTCCAGATATAACACCCTAAAGTTCTTACCTGTTCATCTTATCTTTTCAAGGGCATGAATACAGAACATCCTAAAGTGTAGTCATAGTTCTGTTTATTTTTGTGTTTGTATAAGATCAGGAGCCTTTCTCAATCATCGGAGCTCATGAGATGAGCAGTGAAGGCTAAGGAAGGCAATGTGGGAATAGCAGAGCAGCAACCTGAGAACATTCCTTATGGACATGAAGCTGGGATGCTATGGTGTACAGAGAGCCAGACATTGACAAATGATTGTTATTTTCTTACTTAGGAAGGAAGCTATGGTTTATTTTTCTTGGTTATAACACTTGGTTTTCATCGTGACTATATCTGGAATCTACTGAGCAAACATGTGAGAAAATTGCTGATTGGGTTATTTGAAGTGAGAAGAACTACCCTAAATGTAGGTAGCATCTTCCAGTGGAGGGAGGTACAGAAAGAAGGTTGGCCTTTGCCTACTTGCCTTAATGCTTGCTGGCAAGTTCATCTACTCTAATGCTGGTACTTCTGAATTACCTCACTGATACTGGAACCCATCTTCTTCAGCCCTCCAAAGTGAACTGAAGAGCACTGGTCCTCCGGGAATCCTCCAGACCTTCCATCATAAACTGGATCTGCTATGACACTCAGCCTCATGGATTTAGCAATTTCTAGGCTTTCTCTAGTATGAGACATCCATAGTTGGACTAACTAGATCCTAGCAGAGAGTGCAATCTAATAAATCTCTCTTTAATATAAATTCATTGTGTCAATTCCATTTCTTTCATCTGACTAATATAACAATATACCTGAAACCTGGCAAGTCTCTTCTTCAAAATGCTAGTTTGCTTGGCTTATGTTTCCATAGGCTGTGAATTCTGAGATGATGGTGCCCACTACTGTACATGGCCAAAACCTTCTTACTATGTCATTTTATAGCAGAGGCATCTCAAGGCAAGACATAAGATAATACAAGTTTAGTTCTCTCTATTCTTATAAAACCACTGATGACACCATGGGATTCTCACCATTGATAGCATGTCTCAGCTTAGTAACTACTACTGCTCCATACCAATTAACACTGAGGGACTCAATTACAATCACAAATCCCTCAGTTCAACTGAGGGATAAGGTTGCCAAAACAGCGTTTAAGGGGCACATATGAATCCTAGCATATGCACCCTAAAGAAATCTATTCATAGTCTCTTTGCCAGTGTTATAGAGGAGAGGTTGAAGAACAAGAAAACGAGGGTACAATCAGAAAGGCTGACCTACTGTTCAAAATGCAAGGGAATTCTGGCTCAATGATACCCCATAGACCAAAGACTGCTATGTTACAAGTAAAAAAAATATTCAACAGTGGGCTGAAAAGATGACTCAGTTGCAAGCATGAGAACCTGAGTTCAATGGCCAGACTCATCTACCTGCCATCACATAAAAAAGACAAGGGTGGACATATATTTTTCAGTCACAGCTCTAAAGAAGTAGAAACAGAAGGATTCTGGAAGAGTCTGGTAACTAGCCTAGTCTACTTGGTGAGTTCCAGGCCAATAAAAGACTCTGTCCCACAAAATAACAATATACAATAACTGAAGAAAGACTGATATGGTTCTCCTCTGACATCTACACCTGTGTATACACACCTATACATACAGATGTGCATGTGCCCGCACATATATGTGCACAAAGAGTAATTTTCAACAAAGCATGCCAGCTGGATATTTCTGATACCTGAACTAAGTGACAATTTTTATTCTTCCACATTTCCATCATGTTTTAAAGGAGTTTTATTTATTTCATTATCATGTATATATAATTGTATGTGAGAGTGTGAACATGCTGATGCCACACAATTTATACAGAGATCAGAGGACAAACAATGGGAGTCAGTTTTCTCCATACACATGTGGTTCATTATACTCAGGTCATGAGGTTTGTGGAGACAGTCCTTTTACCTGCCCTAATACACTTAATTTTTGCTTCCAGTTCTTTCTGTAGCCTGTGTGGGTTTTTTTTTTTAAGTTATCCTTCTTATGAATGATGGCTAGAAAAAGAAATCTTGTTGAGGCATCGCTGATACATACATCATGAATTACAGCACTGAGGAAACAAATACTCACAGGCTAGAGTTGTCAACCTTCCAGGGCTGAAAACTTGTGGTCAGTTACCTCAGCAAGGACAGATTTTGATTGCTTCCTGTGGACTGGAACCAGTGTACTTGGAGATTTCTGCAGCATTTAGCAGAGCTTTAAAATTAGGGAGAATCGTCATACCACTGATTGATGGGCAAGGACCGAAGGATATGATGCCTTGTCATCACTGCTCAGAAAATTGAAATGATAGTGATATTGACATTTGTAGTGTTGGTTAAATAGCAGACGCTGGTATGGGAACATCGCACATATGAACAGCTACCAGTTGACCTTGAAGGGGACTAAGACTTTAGGAAGAGTCTCTAACTCATGTACAGCACACCCAGTGCCATTCACCCTCTGATGTCAGAGATGCTGGACTACCATCATTTCATACCTTTGGTGAAAAAATTCTCAGAATTGGCTTCTAATTAAAGATTCATCAAATTTAGAAGTAGTGTTAAGTGCAATAATGATAACTTCAAACACTGTCTAAAGAGTCAAATAATGAACACTCTTGACAGCCAAGACTCTTAATTGCTTTACTATGATAAGACACCACAACCAAGGCAGCTTATGGAGGAGTATATTTAGGGCTTATGATTTTAGAGTATTTGAGTACCATGGCCATCCAGGTAAGGAGCATGGCAGCAAGCAGGCAGGCATGAAGGTAGAGCAGTAACTCAGAGCTCACCTCTTAATACAAAACCACAAGAAGAGAGACAGAGTTTCAGAATAATGAGTCACTTGAAACCTCAAAATCCTTCCCTACAACATACCTCCTCCAATGAGGCCAGACCTAACCCTTCCAAACTATTTCCACCAACTGAGGACCAAGTACTGAAATATAGATAGCAGCCATTCTCATTCAAACCACCACAGTAAGTGTTCCATGTGAACAATGACCCACAGTCAGAGATGATTCTAGCAGGACACTCATGAGGGAAAAAAATATGTCCCATGATGGAAGTCCTGACAGCCCCAGGACCTGCTCTCACTGGAATGAGCATACAGTGACTCTAGCAGGTTGTCCAACGTGCATCTATATTGGCAGCTCCACATGCATCTATATTGGCAGAGGGACACATTGGACAGCAAGACTTCCTAGCTCAAATGCATTTATTCTATCTAGAGTGCCTGGGGTGTTGTGATTAGACAGTAACACTGGAGACATTCCAGTTCCACCCATGGGAAGTAATCACTGATCATAGTGAAAGGGGTGCTCCCCTACCACTGTATCTCTAGAGCTGAGCACTAGAAATGAATTAGAGGAACAGCAGGAAACTGGAAGCATCCATTTTTATTTCAAAGCAGGCTGGAATGTACACCCCCAGCTTTACTCACCTGCAGGAACAGCCTATAATCACAGTCTTTAGCACAGCCTGTCTGCACCAACATGAACCTGCAGCCCATGCCCAGAGGCTCCCACCCTCAACAGTCCCAGCCTCAGGTCCTGGCTCGTTCATCTCCCTTCCATTATCTCTCCCTTAGTTTCAGCAGCTTAGCAAGCTGAGTTCATGAGGCATGGAAGTAGCTTTATCAGAGTAACTCCCAGTGTTGTGAGAAAGACAAGAGACACAAAGAATGCCTCCCTGACTTACAGGTTTCCTCCCTGGGTCTGCTTGACTTTAATTACTGGATGACATCCAGGGCAGAGGCTGTCTGGGCATGTTAAGGGATTCCTTATATATCAGAGGTGCCACCACCCAAACACTCAGCCAGAAGACAGCAGAAGCCCTCACAGTAAGAAACTGGAAACAAAAGGATGTGCTCAGAAAACTTCATTGCAGTCTGGGAGAAAACCATTGCTTATTAGAACAAAAGTCCACAGACTAAGCATTCACTAAGGTTTTGTTCTCCCACGTTTTCATCCCTGTCAGCAGAAACAGCCTCACTTGCTGCTCTGCAGCTGTTTAGTGTCTCTCTGTGTGTGTGCACGTGCACTGGGGCTGTCGTTTCTGTTGCAGGAGGAAATTCTAAACAAACTCATTTGAAAATCAAATTGAAAATATAAAATCTTGCAGGGGGGGGGGCAAAGAACTGGCTTACCAGGTAAGAGTGCTTTAGCTGCTCTTCCAGAAGACTCAAATTCAACTCCCAGCACCCCTGTTGGGGCCCACTACCCTCTGTAACTCTAGTTCCAGATGACCTGACAACCTCTTCTGGTCTTCTGGCCTCTGTGGGCACCAAGCTTGCATGCATGTGCTGTAAAGACATACATGCAGGCAAAACATCCATACACATAAAAAATTTTTTTTAAAATATAAATTATAGCATACAAGATACTAAGAGCCTTTTTAAGTATATACATACACACAGAGAGACACACACACGCACACATACACACACACACACACACTGATATCTATGCAGAGATGCTCAGATAGATGCTTGGGGAATTTCAAAAAAATCATAGTTTTAAGAATCTTCTGAACAGATGTTCAGAAGAAGGTGCTATAAAGTTGAGAGAATTACTTTTAAAGATTCCATTCAGTTGTCTAGAGTATATGTCCTGTTTGGTCCCCTCTCTACCTCCCACGGTCCCTTTACAAGGGGCTTTTTCACTTGGAGCTATCAGTCTTTGACTAGGGGGTTAAATTGAATTGATTCATCTGAGGAAAAAATAATTAATGCATAATCTCAGTGTTGAGCTCCCATCAGAAATATCTGTATAATTATAAGAGAGCATGTGTAGATGTTGACGGTGGGTGAACTTACCATATCTTCCTGGAGGTATGTGGTAAGGCTGTGTTCCTACACAAGCCACATTAAAAGACATCAATGATGCCTTTCTCAACAGTATGGAGACTTATTCCCGCAAGTTGTCTTATATCCCAGGCCAACAAAAATGTCACTGGAATTTTCACAAAGCCTAAGCTCTAATTCTGGCGCTCAGCATCTGAAGGCTTTATTAACTCTTCTCCCTTCACAGTAGCTGATTAAAGTCATATAAAAAGTCTTTATGAAAACAGCATGCGAGCCTTCAAGTCAAATAGGAGCATTTATACCTGTTCCACATCTTTTTAATATTTCATTCCCACACTATTGCTTTTCAAGCTGTATAATTCAGCAGTAAAATACAATTGGCCTACAGAAACTCTCCATATAGATACGTCCCTGACACGCTGTACCAAAAGGAGTCTATAAAATAGATGGTATTTTAGGCTCTTATTAACTTGAATTAAGTTTTCTTTGGCTGTCATATGAAAGATATTTTAAGTATTAACTTCATTTATCTTGCATTTTGCTCGTTAAATACTATTTCATAAGAAAAAATGCCATGCTGGGGGAAAGGGGGTTTTACTAAACTGCTGTTCTATTTGGGCAAGCATTGCAAGTATTTACAGTCTAACGGAGGATAACATAGCTGGTCTTGAAAACCCCACACAGCATCAGACTCCATTTCTGCTAGCACCTTGGGTGGGCTTGCATGAAATACAAATTGTGCTATTAAACCCGGAAAAGCTTGGAGAAAATCCGGAAAAAATTCTGATTATTTGAGACCAGCTCTAAACCACTTTTTAAAGATTGAGAATCAAATATCTCCTTTTTAATGGACTGAAGTCCTGTCATTGCATTAAAATCTACAACCTGTAGGAGACTAAGATTTATTTGCATGCAAAGCAGGTTATGTGTGTATGAAACTTTGATGGTGTGAGGACCTGGAGGAGAAAATCCGAGCACGAATAGGTCTGTTTTCTTCAGCTATTTTTATTTTATCTGAGGCTGGGGGTGGGAGGGAACAAAAAAAGACAGGAAAACACAGTTTGTTTTCTGTATTTGTTTTAGGATTTCATCGTGACATTTATTAAAGTAGCCCAACCACGTAATTATTTTTAAAAGTCAGTTTGTTTATAATTCTTTTTCAACTACCCCAGGTTTTGGAGAGCTGTAGTTTTACCAGATCTTTCTTTGGTAGATTGTTCTGCATCACAAAGACAAAACCAAAACCAAAACCAAAACAAAACAACAACAACAACAACAACAACAACAACAACAACAACAACAAAAGAAAATATAATACCAAAAAACCACAGCCACAGGCTTTGAGAGAACATGAGAGGAAGCTCCCGCCCCTCTGGTGCCTTTCTGGCTGCTCCTGATCACTTCCTGCTCTAGGTATCCATCCCATTTTGTACAGCTGAAGTCCTTCATGCTAAGCACAGCTTATGTGTAAACGGAAGCTGTGGTATTTATCACTATGGTTCAGAAAACTCTTCCCAGCAACAGTGTCTGTACACGCAAAAGAATGGAACTAAAGCCCACAGAGTGGTGGCAGCCCCAGCTCCAGAGGAGGGAGTTGTACAAAGGACCTACAGGGCCAGCTCTCATCTTGATGACATGAACACTGCCCCCTCCAGGTGTGCAGCATACTTTCTATGCATCTACAGTCAGGAAGTCCCTCCCTGAGTCATTCAGAGATATAAACAGAGACCCATAAATGGTTAGGCTTCAAGGATTTGGCATCTGTGTCAACTTTGTATTGCTCTGACAAACTGAGGTAAATCAATTACGGAAGGAAAATAAAAGTATGGCCTGGTCCAGCTTCAGCCCATTGTTTCATGGCCCAGTAACTTTTGAATCCAGGTGGAAACATGGATGACAATGGGAAGGGAACATGTAGGGAAGCAGGTCACTTCATGGCAGCCAGAAAAGAGAGAGAGATAAAGAGAGTGCAGGAGCAAGAGGGAAAAAACGAGGGAGAGGAAGAAGAAAAGGAGGTAAAAAGAAGAGAAAAAGGAAGGATGGACAACTAAGTTCTATCCCCAGGAGTTACCACAATAATTTATCATGCTATAAATCCACTAACTGATCACTATGCCATGTGGTCAGAACCCTCATGATCTTGCCACCACTTTGGGACCTAGCCTACAATGAATGAGATTTATGGGCACATTTGAGGTCTAAGCCATAAGAGGATCCAATCAATCTCTCTCTCTCTCTCTCTCTCTCTCTCTCTCTCTCTCTCTCTCTCTCTCTCTCTCTAATATATACATATGCATATATGTAAGTGTGTGCATATGTATATATGTATATACATATATACATATAGAAGAATGATAGCTAGAGATAGAGATGTCCTTTTTTATCTCTTAAACGTCCGCTAGAAAAGTCTTTTGTGACAGTCTAGACTACCACAGTGAAACCATTTGAAAACTTCAAATCTTTCAAAAGCATCATGAACAATGGAAGGAAGCAGTGTGAGACTGTATACAAGCTCTTCTAAGAAATGGTATGTTTCTTCCCTGTGTAAACTGTGGATCATAGATGTCAATTACACAACAGTCCCTCACTAACTGTTTATATGTCAATCAGAAAGACCACATACATAGGTGTGCTACACATTCCCCACAGTAGCAGGTGAGCCATTTTTGGACTAGACATTTGGTTGACACTGACATAAGCGCTACTGCAAAAGCCAAGAGAAGATGGAAAAGATGAGGTAAGGTCCACACCCAGGTTCCATGGTCCTTTGTTTACCTTGTAAAAAACCCAAAGCCCTTTACCCTGATATTACCAATCTGAGTAAATACTGCTGTTTTTTTGTTTTTGTTTTTGTTTTTGCAGGCCAATTACAGTGAGAAAAATCAACCTAAAGGTTCAAAAAGGTAGACATCATCAAAAGTATAACTCTGGAAAATTAACCCTTAGCCAATTGAGGATTAGGAAAGAAAACCTTGGGACTAAATGGAAACACATGCATGACTCCCCAAATGGACACAGACATTGACCAACATGAGTAGTATGCCTAGTAAGGGGTCATCATTGGCGATTCTTGGTGATGGATGGAGAGAGAGAGAGAGAGAGAGAGAGAGAGAGAGAGAGAGGAGATTGTGGCTAGTTAGCCCAAGTCACAGTAGATAGACATGTATAATGCTTATTGGTAGAATCAAACTTACTAGAGCAGATAAGTGTTGGAACAAGCCATAGTCTATAAACCAATGTAACTTGGTTATATAGTTAAGGGTCTGATGTTTATTTGAAGTCAAGAATCATTAACTCTGCCTAAACACACTTTGTACATAAGACATCTGTAGTTCACTACAAGTTAATACTAAATGCTTGCAAATATAAGGAGAGATTAGCTTGGAGTTCTCAGATGGAAAAAATAAATGGTTCCAATATGGGCATTGAAGACAAAGAGTAAAAGAGGAACTCCCAGTGCCAAAGATGAGGGATTGAATAAAATGGCCAACCAATACTTATCAGGAATAGCCTGGCATTAACACTTGGCTCTGCCCACATGAGCCTGACATGTTTTATTCATATTGAGCATTGAGATATTGTTCTCTTTCAACAACTAGACTACCCTTGCCAGCTCATTTCTGATTTGCAGTTAACTACAATTCTCCAATTTGTAAATTTGGGTTTGCCCATAGTTCTACAAGCTAATCAAGCAAATGGCTTTTGGAATTTTTTTTATGTTAGCTATCACCTAAGAATTCAAGCATTTTAAATACTTCTGGTAGGAGTGTAAAGCAGTTGGGTTTTCAGTAATTGCTAAATTTGTTCTGTAACATGGACATCTTACCCATGACATATTAATCTTATCAAAGAAAAAAATTGTGAATGCATTTGTTAGCACCATGCAAATAATAGGGTGGATAAATTATACTTCTAATTTGTCACACAGGCTCAAGTAGGTTTAGGTGTGGGTGTAAAAGGATGAGTAGGTATGGGTGTGTGGAATGGTGTGCATGCTTACATAGGTACACACATGTGCACCTGAGTGTACATCATTGAATGTTGTTCCTTGGGGTAATTCACCTTGTCTTTTAAGACAGGGTCTATAATTGGCCTGGACCATACCAAGCTGGTTATGCCTGTGGGCCAGTAGTCTCCAGAGAGCACTGCATCCCCAGCATTTTGATTATAAATAGTACCATCATTCTTGGATTTTTCTGTGTTTTGGGTATCAAACTTAGTTCCTCGTGCTCGCACGTTTGTGAGGGATTTGTTGAATGAGCATGTCTCTATCCCTCACATTAGAAAATAGGTGAGTTTCTTGCCATTTTTTCTCTTGTGGAGGAGTTTTCTCAATCTAAATTCCTTGGCTTTGACATAAGAGGAATCTAGAGCCAAAATAAATACATTTCTGATAACAGAGTAGAACAGTCTTTTCTCTCAAATGGAAATTTCAGAATATTTGAGCCAAAGGTCCCAACCCTTTCTGCAGGCAGTGGAACAGGGCATCATTAACCTCTAAACAAGCCTCAACAGAAGCAATGCGGTATTTTTTTCTTGCCTTGCCTGGTCCTTCATTTCGGTCCATTGGCTTTCAGCATCGGTAGCTGAGCTATGCTAACTCCGAAGTGTGTCTTGTCCCTTGACGCTGTCACCTCTCAGTTACACATCTTTATTGAAACGTCTGAGGATCTGGCCCACCCACTGTCAGTGTGGCTAACATCAGGTTGGACAAGTAGGACTCACCATTTAACAGTTCCTTGTTTGTCACTCAGAAACTGACCTCTAAGGAGAGGCAGTGAGCTTACTCACAGTGTAATTAAGTGTTAGGGCTGAGAGGTCAGGTGGCTGTATCTTCTCCAGCCAAAATAATTTGGAACCGTCATGTGGAGATTTATGATTGTGCTGCCTGGCCAAGCACCAGGACACTGGCTATCTTAACTCATCCAGAACCTGCTCTGAAGAGCTAATGTCTGCCTTTGATAAAAAGTCTCTTTATTTGTAGAGTATCACACATTCTCAGGCTGTCCCTCACCAATTACCTTGGTTGGAATTACTCATATGGCTTGGTTGAGATGTGCGACTTTTACTGCAGCCTAAGGCAGAATTATCACTGAGAACACAGCCTTACAATGCGGCCATATACACTATCAATGTGTCCTTTACAGATGCCTACAGCCATTGACACCTTCTTGTTAAACCAAGCCACAAGCAGGCTTTGCCTGGGTACCACACAAGGCAAGCCCTTTCCTCAGCCTGTAGATTTTCTCTGAAAGGGAGATGGTGCAGATCTCTTTTGTTCTGACAAGCAACAAATTGAAAAATCTCTCATTTTGTGTCTCTGTTTTACAATCAAAATAGCATTTCAGGGGCTGGAGAGATGGCTCACAGGTTAAGAGACAAACTATTCTTGTAGGGGATCCTAATTCTCATCTAAGCACCCATCATGAGTGGTTTACAACTGCCTATAACTCCAGCTTTAGGGGCTCGAACACCCTCTTCTTGTCTTCATGGGCACATACACATGCCCATACCACCACAGAGAGGTACACACATATGCATACTATTACTTGTTTTTCATTTATTGAAAATGGATTTTTTTTCTCATATAACATATCCTGGTTATGGATTCCCCTCTCTACTAACCCTCTGCTCCTCCCAATTCCTCCCTTCCAGATTCACTCCTTTTAGTCCCTCAGAATACAAGCAGGCCTCTCAAGGATAATAATAAAATAAATAAAATAAAAACTAACATATCACAATTAGACAAAATAAAGACAGAAGAGAAGGCACAAGAAACAGATACCTACTTGTTCACACACCTTGTTCACACACTCACTAGGAAATTCAAAACAAAACAAAACAAAACAAAACAAAACAAACAAAGAAGCACTAACTGGAAGCCAATGTGTGCAGGACAGACCTGTGCAGGCCATGTGTGTGCTGCTTCAGTCTCTTTGAGTTCATATGAACTTTGATTATTGATTTATGTGTAAGCTTTATATTAAGCTTTCTTGTTGATTTAGGGGGCCTTGTTTTCTTGGGGTCTTCCCTCCCCTCTGCCGTTTACATTCTTTTACCTCCTTTTTTGTTGTTGTTTTTCTTTTTTTTTTTATTTTTTTGCATAGATTCAGCATTTATTTTTATTTATTTTTTAGATATTTTCTTTATTTACATTTTAAATGCTATCCCAAAAGTTCCCTATACCCTCCCCCTACCCTGATCCCCTACCTGCCCACTCCCACTTCCTGGTCCTGGCATTCCCCTGTACTGGGGCATATAAAGTTTGTAAGACCAAGGGGCCTCTCTTCCCAGTGATGGCCGACTAGGCCATCTTATGCTACATATGCATCTAAAGACACGAGCTCTGGGGGTTCTATTTAGTTCATATTGTTCCACCTAAAGGGTTGTAGACCCCTTCAACTCCTTGGGTAACTTCTCTAGCTCCTCCATTGGGGGCTCTGTGTTCCATCCTATAGATGGATATGAGCATCCCCATCTGTGTTTGCCAGGCACTGGTATAGCCTTACTCAAGATAGTTATATCAGGGTCCTTTCAGCAAAATCTTGCTGGCATGTGCAATAGTGTCTGGATTTGGTGGCTGATTATGGGATGGACCCCCAGGTGGGGTAATCCCCATCCTTTTGTCTTAGCTCCAATCTTTGTCTCTGTAACTCCCTTCATGGGTGTTTTGTTCTCTATTCTAAGAAGGAATGAAGTACCTCCTTTTCTAACGGGTTCCCTCAGCTTTAAGGAGAAGGATTTGATGGAGACATCCCATTTGGGGATAAGTCTTTCAAGATCTCTCTTTTTCTACATAATGTCTTGCTATGGGTCTCTGTATTTGGTCCCATCTACTTAAGAAGGAAACTTCTCTAATTATGACTGAGCAAGACACTGATCTATGAGTATGCTTGTTAGGAGTTACTTTATTGTTACATTGAGTTTAGAACAGTCATATTTGGTTTTACCCTTGAACTACTTTGTTCCAGGTACTTAGACACCCAGGGTCAGGTATGTGTTCCATCTCATGGAGTGGGCTTTAAATCCAATTAGATATTGGATACTCCCACAAGGTTTGTACCACCAGTAAGCTTTGTACCACTGTTGCATAAGGATAGCTTACAGGCTGGATGGCATTGTAGATTTAAAAATATGTGGCTGGGTTGGTGTCTACTTTTTACTTTTGGTAGCCTGAAAGGTATCTTTCCGTAAAAAAAAAAAAAAAAAAAAAAAAAAATTAGTGTGGGCCTGAAAACTCTTTGTAGGCACCAATTTAACTTCTCAATGTTCATTGATTTATGTAGGTATTATTTTCAACAATGGGGCCTTCGTGGAGAGCAACCTATAGTTTTGGCAACAGCATAAGTTGTTCAGAAATTCTCATAGAACCCAACAACCAAATTGGAAGTAATACAATTCTATACTGGAGGCTTCATTTGGTGACAAGAAATGGCCATTTTGGGGCTCTGTATATCCCATTATTTGATGATTTCATTTAGATTGCTTTCATATCTGTATATATTTTAGGTAGCTTCTGCTATATTAAGTTTTCATACTACCCTTTAAATGGCCCTTAATTTTATCTCTCTTTCCCTGAATTTTCTCCTTTGTCCTCCCTCTCATTTGATGCTATCAGGTCATCCATCTATCCATAACAACCCATTCTATTACCCTTTGGTAATGAGATCTTTCTTGCTTACTACATACATAACCTCTGAGGATCTACAAATTATAGTTTGTGTATCACTCAGTTAACAGACAGTAGTTACATATAAGTGAAGGCGTACAATATATATCTTTCTAAGATAGCTCAGGATAATTTGTTTCTAGTTCCAGCCATTTACCTGCATATTTCATGATTTCACTTAACACCTGTGCAATATTCCATCATGTAAATGTACTACATTTACACATTTTCTTTATCTACTCTTTTGTTGAGGGACTTCTGTGTCATTTCCAATTTAAGGCTATTATGAATAGAGCAGCAATGGACATAGTTGAAAAGGTGTCTTTGTGGCAGAATGAATTATCCTTTAAGTATGACAAAGCATGATATAGTTAGATCTTGTGGCAGATCAATTGTCTTAGTCAGGGTTCCTATTCCTGCACAAACATCATGACCAAGAAGCAAGTTGGGGAGGAAAGGGTTTATTCGGATTACACTTCCATACTGCTGTTCATCACCAAGGAAGTCAGAACTAGAACTCAAGCAGGTCAGAAAGCAGGAGCTGATGCAGAAGCCATGGAGGGATGTTCTTTACTGGCTTGCTTCCCCTGGCTTGCTCAGCCTGCTCTCTTATAGAACCCAAGACTACCAGCCCAGAGATAGTCCTACCTACAAGGGGCCTTTCCCCCTTGATCACTAATTGAGAAAATACCTTACAGTTAGATCTCATGGAGGCATTTCCTCAACTGAAGCTCCTTTCTCTATGATAACTCCAGCTGTGTCAAGTTGATACAAAACTACCCAGTACATCAATCCTCATCTTACTGAGGAAGGCACCCCCACCAACAATGGATGAAAACCTCATTAAGAGCGTGATGAGCAGCTAGCCTACAGTGAGCTGCTGGTTCAGTGAGAGACCCTATCACATGGCCATAGGGTAGAAAGCAATAAAGAAAGATACCTGGCATCCTATCTGGCCTCTGCAAACTGCTGCATGGGTACACCTACCCCCACATACCATATATCATATAAACACTTTTTTGTTCAATTTTTATTTCTGAATTTGGTTTTATTCAAATATGTGGATTTGACATGCTACATCAAATGCTCCTTGTTTTATAAAAACAAAACAGTAATAGTCATTAAAAATTTAAAATACTTTAATAAAATTATATGCTCAGGTTTTTTTTCCTCTCTTAATTTCTAACAATAAATTCCTAGCACAATATTCTAAATGGGTTTTAAGATGCAATCACATCAAGTATAAAGCTGTGTTACCAGTGGCTGGATGAGCCCCTGAAGCCAATGTCTCTGGAGGTCAAGGGCTGGAAGTCAATTGCCTACTGTGTTAGAGACCAAACTGCATTCTCAATGGGGCTCAATCTATCTTCAAAACACTGCTGTGTGTTTTTACAGAACGAAAGGCATACAGACACCAAATTACAGTAACTCACACAAAATGAACTAGTGGTTTTAAATTCTAATTTTAACATAGTTTAAAAACTGTATGTTATGAGAACAAAAGGAGTCTATTTTCCACCTGACAATGATAAACGATGGCGAATATAGAAAAACAACCCATCTCATATACTGGTGCCAGTTTTGTAAATTGCTACAAAATTTTTTGGAGAGCAATTCAGCAATTTCTATAAAAACATAATATGCTTATACCCATTGTCCTAGTCATTCCACTGTTGGAAATACATACCACAGATTTGGTGCCACACTGCAAAAAAAGAGAGTGAATGAGGATACTCAATGGAGCTTAAGTTCTTAATCCACCCACAAGAGCATCAGTCCTGTCCCCTGTGTCCATATGCAGCATGCTTAGATAAGTGAGAGTAATGAGGAGAAATCATATGTGTGAGTAGGAAAAGAATAAAAGCAGCTAAACCAATGAGAAAAACTTTGCTCCTGTGAAATCATTTGTTAAAGGATTAACTTATATAATAGATGATCATGGGTAAGCAGAGATTTTTTCCAGAGAAACAAAGCCAAAATTACATAATGGCATAGAGACAACGGAAACAGATGGGAAACCAGAAAGACAGACAGAGACACAGTATTTGCTTCTGAAGACCTTCAATGGATTCCATAAGGCTCACTTACACAGTGGAATATAAATCTTTTCCACAGACTTCACTGAATTAAATGTTAGTAACATACGTAGCATCTAGACCAGGGTTCAGCCAATCAAATAAGGACCAATGTGCCATGTAACATAAATGATCAAAGACACATATGTGTATGTAGATAGCAGCTAAAAGGGAAACAAATGCATGAATAAATTATATGAAAAAATTCCCACATCTTCATGGAAAATTCCTGTCATAAAACTATTAGCTGTAACCCCAGGTGATGTAATATAGTGAATATGGAGGAGCTGACTTTATCATCTAAACCCTGTGATGCCTTCTTTTTCCTTTTTCTTAACCCGCATGCATGCACACACTGGATCTTAGTAGCTACTTAACATATCAAATAGCATAAATGTAATTAACATGAAAATATATGGAATTACTCTTGTTACTCGTGAGTTCTTTCACTCTGTCCTCTACCACAGTCTCTGAGACGTGGGCTTTTCTGCACCTGCTTTCTCTAAGCTGCAGCTCAGGGACGGGAGATGGCTCAGTGAGAGAAAACACTTAGAGTGCAAACACGAGGACCCATATTTGACCCAGCACAATGTAAAAAGCAAATGTGCTATTATGTGACTGTAACCCAAACATTGAAGGGACAAGATGGGTGAATCCAAAGAGACCACTGGCCTGCCAGCCTACCCAAAACAGTGGGATTCCCAGTCAGTGAGAGACAAGGCAGAGAATGATAGAGGAAGATACTGGATGCATGCTACACCCACTGGCAATTATGCCTATACATTTACATGCATGTCTCACATGTACCCTTCCCCCACACATCATTTTCTGATATTCTTCCTGTGACTTCTCTGAATCTACATTTCTCCTTTGTCCTCTCTACCTTCTCTATGTGTTTTCTTCCTTCTTGTCCTGATGGCCACATGCACTGCTTCCATTCAGGTATGAAATAGTTGGTCATGTGTCTATACCACATGAATCTTTTATGTTAGATTTCCTCCAATGGGGACCATTGAGTATGGCCATCTCTTATTTATATCTGTGTCTTTCTGTTCTCATCCCAAAGCATGGAACTTGCCTTATATTTACTATGCCTGCCTCAGAATCAGGAAATATGCTTGAGGTGACTGCATGAATATCAGAATTCTATGTATTCAAGAGTCAAAACTTATGAAAAACAATTTAAAGAGGGCTGGAGAAATGGGCCAGTGATTAAAGACTGTGTGCTTCTTTGGTGTCGTTTCCAGGAGCCACTGACTACCACCTGTGACTCCAAGCCCTGCCCGCTTCTGAATTCACGTGTGCGCATACACTTTCTAAAGAAGAAACGATCTATTTTGGCTCACAGTTTGAGATGATAAAGTCTGTTGTGTCAGAGAAACATGGTGGCAGGAGCGAGGGTAGCTGATCACATTGGAGCCATAGTCGGGAAGCAATGCAATATGCATCCTAGTGCTTGAGTCACTTGCTCATTTTTATTCAGTCTGGGACTCCAGCTCGTGGGATGGCACTGCCCACATTCAAGTCTGGCCTCCATTAATATCCACTAAGACAAACAGTGTCTGTACCACCTCACTGGATCAGTCCATTCCATGCAATGATATCAAGGATAGCTTTCCCCAAGACACCTTGTACTACATGACTTCTCTTCAGTGTTCCCCTGTGAAAGAGCAGATGAGGTCCACATTGTTTGACCTCACTTTCCAGAGCCTACAGCATACGGTCTCTTAGGATCTCCAGCCTTAGTTTACAATTCTCCTCTGCAAGTATCAACGGGCAGGTTGTTACTCATCAACACTGGGCTGTGCATATGGCCTGATGCCTTTTCCTAATGCTACCACCTCCTTTGGAAAAATCTTCCTCCCACATGGCATTCTCTTAGGAAAGATTCTTTTCTTTCAAGACCAAGGAGATAACCTACACTGCTCACAAATGTTCACTTCCCTGTTTGACCTGAAATAGGCTGCTCTCCCTGCTGAAGCAATATGGCTATTTACATAAATTCCCTTTCATCTCTCGAATAGCCTTTTTGGGCTACCAGCATTTTCTTTGTTGGACTGAAAACTTAATGATGGGAGACATTTAATCATATTCTTCTTTGTGTGCCTTATCACATCTCCTACACCAATGTGCATTTAGATGTTTTGTTTGTCTAAATATATAATAAAAGCCAAGTTATTTCTTGCTGTCTTAAATCAGTTACTACAATTGCTCTCTTAATTGGCCTACTGACTCCTCTCACCTCAGCCCATCCTTTGCCTGCTACAAAAGGAACTTTCCAAACACAAGTCTGATCACGTTAATTCTGACTTGGAACATGGAATAGCTCCTGTTACTGTAGGATGGGAGCAAATTCCTTTGAAGAGCACAGAAACCCTTTTGTGTTCTGGTTATCTTGATGTGCCTCAGCAGTCCAACCTCATCCTCTTCTGTGGTGTGTTGTCAAGTTTCTCAATGTACCTGTCCTGCCAGCCTTCTGTTTCTAAGCCTTCTGTCTTAGTTAGGGTTCCATTGCTGTGAACAGACACCATGACCAAGGCAACTATATATTTTTTTTTAGATATTTTCTTAATTTACATTTCAAATGCTATTCCAAAAGTCCCCTCCCCCCTCCCCCTTCCCTGCTCCCCTGTCCACCCACTCCCACTCCTTGGCCCTGGCGTTCCCCTGTATTGGGGCATATAAAGATTGCAGTACCAAGGGGCCTCTCTTCCCAATGATGACCGACTAGGCCATCTTCTGCTACATATGGAGCTAGAGACACGAGTTCTGGGGGTTCTGGTTAGATTATATTGTTGATCCTCTTCTAGGGTTGCAGACCCCTTCAGCTGAAGGGGCAAGTCTTATAAAGGACAACATTTAATTGGGGCTGTCTTACAGGTCCAGAAGTTCAGTCCATTATCATCAAGGGGGGAGTATGACAACATCCAGTCAGGCATGGTGTTGAAGTATCTGAGAGTCCTAAACCTCTGTCAAAAAAAAAAAAAAATTCAGGAGCAGACTGTCTTCCAGGTGTATAGGAGGACAGTCTCAAAGCCCACCCCTATAGTGACACACTTCCTCCAACAAGTCAATACCTCCTAATAGTGCCACTCTCTGGGTCAAGCATATTCAAACCACCACACCTTTCATACCTCTAATTGCTCTGTCCCTTCACCCAGGAATGGCTTTGCCTGCTTGTACCTGTATTTCTAGTCCATCTCCCACCATTGTTCAACAAGAGCCCCCACTGCTAAGTGCTAGGATCCATAATATACAGTTATAATACATATAACATATAATACAGTTCCTGTAATATTTTGGTGAGCTGACTCCTTTGATGAGTGGAAAACATCACTAAATGATAGATGTATAGACAACATGAGATATGTTTAATGGTAGTCTTTCTAATGCCTAGGATGATGCTGAACAACAAAAGAAGTGGCAGGAACTGGCTTGCTGAGTTTCTGGATGGACAGATGAATGTATATGTGTATGCATGGATGGATGGATGGACGGATGGATGCAGAGATGAATGCATGGGTGAATAGATATATGAATTGAAACCTGAAAAAAAATCAGTATTTTTATTTACCAATGAGAAATGTAGAAGCTTTGAGATTAATTACATTTTTTTTAGTAAATGTGATCAACAGGATCTGTTTATTCTGAAACCTAAATGTCTGATATTACTGAAAGAGGGACAATCTGAATGAACAAACAGCCACTCGCTGCCATTGTCCATTTTATATTTAGACAACTTAAGCTGCATTGTATATTACCCTTCCTCACCCTGTCGGACATTCAGAAAGCATCTCTATTCTTCTTCTAAGTTGGTGTCACACAGTACAAATCCCATGTGAGCTGTGATGCCTGTCCACAGATGCCTTAATGGACTCTGACTGTGAAGAGGCACATTTGCCCTCACTCTACCTCCATCAGGTGCCACTTCTCAAGGCCATTTGCATAAACACTTAAGCATCTCTCCACCTTGCTCCTTCAGCACTCTTGACCCCTCCCCTCCACCATGTATCAATCGCCTGATTCAAGAGCACTGCCAGGAGAATTGAGAAAATCCAAGGGTGTTAAATCACACATGTGCTCCCATTTGATTGCTAAAACAACATGTCATAAACTAATGAGTTTATAAACAGTATAAATGTATTCCTCACCGTCCTTGGGGTTCGGAAATGGAGATCAAATTACCTGAAGATTCTGTTCCTGGTAAGGGCCTGTTCCAGGTACATAGATGTCACCTCGTCATGTCCTCACACAGCAGAGAGAAAAAGATATAAAATACTCTGGGGTCTTCTCTAAAGGGCCCAAGTCACATTCAAGAAGGCTCCGAATTCACAGCCTCAAGTCCTAAAATCCAAATATTATATACACAGGAGATTATTGTCATTGTGTGGCTTTGGTGTTAGAGGACAAAACCTTGGAACCATAGCGCATAATAGTTATATACTATTCTTATCACTAGGTGCTGCATTGAGATTGTTATATTTCTGTCCTCTAAAAACACAAATGAGCTAGATAGGAGCTATTTCCCTTCACATTGCAATGACTTTATACACTTACATCTCTGTTTGAACTCTTCCAGAATGCTTTTTGTCTTGTTTAAAGATGGAAGCTGGCTCAACATGACCATCCATCCCTCTCTGCTTCCTTGCAGTATAAACAGCTGCCTCAAGGGCTGGTTGTCTTAACTTCCTCACCATGAAGGACTAAACTCTGAAACTGTGACCCAAATAAACTTCCTCTCTTTAGGGTGCTTTTGTCTGAATATTTTATCCCAACAACAAGACAAGTAGCTAACACAGAAAACAAAGAGAGAAAACTAAAAATAATATGTAAAGGCTGTTACTGGCTAAGAGAGAACAAAGAAATTACAAAGGAAAGTGATGGATTCACGTATAGTAAAATATGAAGGTAATTCTGTACATGCTCTAGCAGTCAAAGATTGGGTAGAAATAAAGCCTAAGTCAGCTATGCTGGCTGATTTAAACCTACAATCTCAGACTAAGAGTATGGGGGGGGGGGGGATTGAGATGAGTTTGGCCAACCTGGAGTGTATAGAGGCTATCGAGCCATTCATGATTTCTGCCTTTCATAGAGTTTTTGGTGCTGTGGTAAAACACTATGACCATAAACAACTTGGGAGGAAAGTATATTTCATACTACAACTCTCAGGTAACAGTCCATCACTGAGGGAAGACAGGACAGGAATTCAAACAAGAGAGGAACCTAGAGGCAGGAGCTGATGCAGAGGCCATGAAGGGGTGCTGCTTACTGGCTTGCTCCCCATGGCTTGTTCATCCTGTTTTTCTATAGCACCCAAAACCACTAGCCCAAAGGTGGTGTGCCCTCAGCGATCTGGACCTTTCCATATTAATGGTAAATCAAGAAAATGAACCAAACTTGCCCACAGGCCAACCCAGTGGAGGATTTTCTGAACTGAGGTTCCCTCCTTTTAAAGCACTCCATCTTATGTCAAGTTGTAACCTGAGCCAGGAAAACTATATAACAACATGGTAATTGCTCAACATGTAGCTCAAAGGAAAATAAACAAAAAGGAAGAACCTAACAAAAGGAAGGAAAAAACAATTACAGTATAGGTATAACTATAATACATGGTTAGCAAAAATAGTTTGCTGGCCTGTGAAAGGAAATATAACCGCAGAGGAAGGAAATCTGTCCCAAAGAAAGGACAGAAAGAGTCAGGCCAACCCTGGTCTCTAAATGGTAATAATTAATACTTGCTATGCATGTGCTTCCCCGCAGGCCCAGACAAGACATCTTCCATGCATTATACCATTTAATCTTCACAATAATTGTGAGCTAATTATAAACCTTTTACCTATTTAAAGGTGAGAGGCCCTTGTGATTCAGTTATCTATTTCAAACAGAATAGCACATTCATATAGTCATGTGGCTACAGCAGCCTGTAACAGTAACTGGGCCCAGGAATGAGTACAGAAAAGCTATTAGACTCAAGTCACACACACTGTGCCTGCACCTGGTAAAGTGTATGTGACCGAGTTCAGGTGACTAGTCCTCTGTGTCGGGGGGGGGGGGGGGGGAACAAGACAGGTGACAGCTGTTCTCCAGTGTCTTCCTTCCAGTCTGAAATTATTCAGGTAGGCTCCCTAAGTCTCATCCTGCAGCAAGCTAGCTCAGGCATGCCCTTCTGCAATGGAAAGCTTGCAAATAGGAACTTGCAGATGCTATTTGAAACCATCACCATCACCCACGGTTTGCAGGCAGTCAAAGTGCCAGGAACAGAAGCGAAGTGGGCATGGGTGAGAAGATTACTGCATGTGTGACAAGGCTAGAGACTCAACTGAGAAAATGCCCCCAAAAAGACCAGACTGTAGACAAGGCTACAGGGCATTTTCTTAATTAGTGGTTGGAGGGAGAGGGTCCAGACCATTGTGGGTGGTACCATCTCTGTCTGGGCTGGTGATCCTGGGTTCTATAGGAAAGCAGGCTGAGGAAGCCAGGAGGAGCAAGCCAGGAGGTGGCACCTACTGTATCATTGCCTGCCTTTAGGTCCCTTCCCTAACTTCCTTCAGTGATAGTTGATGTGGAAGTTTAAACCAATAAACCCTTTCTTCTCCAAGTTGCTTTTGGTCATGGTGTTTCAGCACAGTCATAATCACCCTAAGACAGTCACCTTCTAAACAGTGTGGCTCAAGAGTTAAGAGTGATTCCTTACAGCAGAGTAGGTCAATCAGACCACTGGCCAACAGCCATCAGCAGTTAGGTATCAGAACTAGGGTCCAAACTTGAACCATGTAACTTCAGCTCATCCAAGTAAAAAGCTAACATGATTGGGAGAGGGTTCCATGCATGAGATTATGGAAGCCTACAGGATAGCCATCAACAGTTTTTTTTTGGGGGGGGGGGAAGTGGTAGAATACGGTGAGTTTAAAGAGGAGTGTTTAGATCGAGATGTGCCTTGCTGTAAATTCCTCCATAATGTATAAAACACTGGATTTTTATGCTGTGCCTTACCCTAGGAGACTGCTTTTCACAAGAAAATTCATTTTGAGGAAGAAGGATGATGATAGACCCTAGGTAGATCCAGAAACTGTAGCACCAATTCAACATAGGCTGATATATCACTTGTTCCTGGGACTAGAAAGCCACCAGACACACTATAAGTTCCAGGTTGTGTGTGTGGGGGGGTGCGGAGTGAATTTAGACTGTAGGGACACGTGGGCATATTAAAATCATAAAAAAGAAACCAAGCTAACATATCCGCTACACCGGACAAATAAAAGTGTATCCTTCCCTTGACTGAAGCTCATAAAGTGATGGACACTTAGTGCTCTGATATCACAGTATTGGAGACAAATAAGGTCATTTTATGTTCAGACAACGGAGCACTAATATGGATTTCCAGCATTGACCAAGATAGCAAATCTAGACATCTGAGGGCTATGAGTCAGCACACAATGGTTGACACACTGGATATCTGGGGACCCAAGAAGTAAGTAGTAATGTAATATATTATATAACTATTCCTGCAGAATGCCACTTTAGTGTGGGTTATATATAAATGTAAGGCCTTCCACCTCCTCCTTAACCAGCCTGCCTGTTGTGTAGGCTTTCATGAGGCCTATGTGCCTGCTGGCAACTGCTTGCTTAGCAACCTTCTCCCAGGGTGAATAAAGTATGTTTTATCTGCTCTTGACTCCTTGCAATCTCTTCAATCTTTTCGGACCACTGCTGTGCCCCCATTCCTGGCATTAGAACATGGACTTTACACCTGCCTCTATCTACCATCTGATACCTGGTGTGCTCAGGACCAAGGACTCTCCAACTTGATCTCCTGCTGGCACAGCCTACTTTATTCTACTACTTATCTGTCCTCCTGTTCCTGCATCTGGACCTAAACCTGACAGGCTGTTTCCTGCTCCTGGCCGGCTTTGGCCTTTTACCCCATAGTTGTACTCTGCAGCATTCTCTCTCAAATCTAATCCAACTGCTCCAACCTGATACTGGTCTGGTTTATTATTTTGTCAATATAGACACTTTCTTGGTCTACCTCTAAACCATCTTGAACTTAGCTGTAGCATCTTTGGCTTGGATAGAAATATATATTACATTTAGAAATACATTATGTTTAGAAATATATTATAGTTAGAAATATATTATAGTTAGAAATATAAAAAGAGATGGATATATTCATTAGGTAGTGTGTCATATATGACATGAGTAATATTAGTAATTAAGATTGGAATAAAGAACTCGTATTCACCTTGACCAAACTACATAGGGAGGTATAATGTATGACGAGTTTCTAACTTTGGAACCAGTGAACATTGCAAATTCATTATTATCTGACACTGTAGAAAAATACAAACATGTTCATCTATGTCTCTGGAACCACATACTAATAACACCTGCATTCAACCTGAAAGCATCTCATTTCAACCCTCCCCTACAAAGATCTAGAGTACTGGGGAGGGCCCTTAATGTATGGGAAGCTTATAGAGTGGTCATGGGCAACATATCTGAGACAGTATGAGAATATAATAAACATAGAGTTCCAAATCCAATGCAAAATGAGAGAAAGAGATAAACTAAAACCAGGTGTCAGCTAGCAATGACAGATGCACCAAGATGGAAGGCTTTGGAACCACTGCTTCTAAATCCACATCAGCCCCATCAAGAGAGGAAAGCACCGAAGAAAGAGAGGACTCTGAGAATGTGTCACCACATTTGTTTATCTTTCAAAGGTCACTCACTTCTTATCTCATTTTTTTCTGGTTCATTGTTGAACATTCTACAAACGGATTTTATAGTGTAAACTGCTGCCTGATACTTTTTTTTTTTAATACATCTATGGATTACAGCTGAAGCAGTGGTCAAGACAGCAAAGACAGCCATCATCATCTTTGTTTTTTTCATATTTATTTTGAATCCAAGGAAGTTTTCAACACATAGCACAGGGTAAACTGAAGCTGGGCATCCCCCTGCCTCTCCTCCTCTAGTGGTAGGATTACAGGTATGCACTTGCACATATAGTCCAAACTGTCTTTTTGCTTCTGTTTTCATAACATGCTGTGTTTACACCTGTGTATTCATATGTGTGGGCAAGTGCGTACACACAAGTAGAATTCAGAGATTACTCACAGATGTCTGTCTTTACTGTTATCCACCTTAATTTTTGAGACAAGATCTATCACTAACCCTTGAATCATCTTATCTGATAAGAATTTTACATGCTTTTGAATAAAACATAGTAGCCAAATTCAACAAATATAGCTGATGACAACCTTCTTAAATGTTACCAGAGTGGTGTGTTAGGGTGGCGTCAAGCTTGAATAAAAAGCAAAAGCAAACAAAAACATCTTAAATGTTAATTCATCTGAAATGAATCCTTTGTGAAGGCAGCTGCTGGGGTCATTGCCACCCACACTCAGCTTCAACACAGAATAAAGTAGACAGGTAACATTTTTCAGCATCCGTGAGTGACGTTGAATTTAATTTTGTCCTGTGGCTAACTTCTAACTCAGTGTCTCCCCTGACAGAACCATTTTCACTGCAAGGCTAATCTGGATGTCACGGTCGGAAGCACTCATGATACCGTCACTTCCGTCACATGTCCTTTGCCATCAGTTGTCCTGCTCTGACTTTTTGCCTTAAAGTCGCTGGTACTCCCAATGAGCTAGAGTGAGTCAGTTTTGGAATAGAGTGGGATTCTCTCTGACCATTATAGAAGCTATCAGGGTCAGATCCAGGTAGTGATATGACTGACTGGGAGCAGGGACTCCACTTGCCACCATGATAGCTATTGTCCACTAAGTCACCACGGGTGTTTTTGTTAGTCATCCTGATGCTATGATCACAATCATAAGAATCAAAAGCAACAGCATTTTCAATGTTGACTTTGATATACTTATTAGTTCCTTTTTATCACGGTACCCAAATAGAACAAAGGCAACTTATTAGAGGAACAGGCTTAGGGCCTAGCCTCAGGACTCAGAGTTCATGGGGGAGAAGATGTGGGGAGCTGCTGCCTGGAGGCTGTAAGGTGTGAGTAAAGCTTCACACCAAAGTCAGACAGGAAGGAAGATAGCCTTCAAGGCCTGCTACAAGTCTCCCACTAAGTCCCTGCAGGCTCCCAAAACAGCAGACCATCAGGACATCAGGAGAGCAAGCTATGAAAGGCAGGATCCAGTAAAGGGTACTTGAGATCCTGTTACCTACAGCTTCTCTTTCAACCCGGAAGACTGATTTTCAACTCAATAGAACCTAGGAACAGCTTGAAGGCAAATTTCTGAGCATATCTGTGGGAGATTTTTCCAGTCTAGGTGAGAAGACCCATCCTACATGTGACCAACACATTATCTAGGCTCAGGTGGTAGAATGCTTAAAAAAAAAACAAACAAAAAAAAAAACAGAGACAGAGACAGAGAGACATTCATAGAGAGAGGGAGAGAGAGATGGGGAGAGGGAGGGGAGGGGGAGAGAAAGAAAGAGAGAGAGAGAGAGAGAGAGAGAGAGAGAGAGAGAGAGAGAGAGAGAGCTCAACAGAGCACTATTAACCTCTGTTTACTGACTGTGAACACAATACAGCCAGCCACCTCACACTGCAGCCAGGCCTCCCCTACCATGACAGACTATACCCTCCAACTGTGAGAGAGCTAAGTCTTTCTTTGGGATGCTTTTGTCAAATATTTTGTCAGGAATACAGCACCACTGTGCATAATCTAAGCACAGAGCAACAGTGGCTCCTCACTGTGGAAGGAGACAGCAGCCCAGACCAGCTCAGTCAGCTCCATTTCCACCTATGGATCAGATTCTGCGGGAGACAGCGTCTTTTTCTTGCTCTTGATTTTGTCCTCACGCTTTAGACTTGCAGCCACTTATCAAGACGATTCTAATATTATAGATTCCCCATGGTTTTTCTTCACCCTGACAATGCCTGAAGCCACAAGGCAAACTCTGTGATGGGGGCGGGAGGTACAGAAGACCAGAATTCAGATCTGGTGTTCTCTTAAACTGTCCATGTGAAGTGAAGCTGGCTATTTCCCCTTCCCAGCTGGGTTCCCTACTTCTAAACATGAAGTGACTAATCTTTGCCTGGCCTCCCCTCAGGGTGTGTCGGGAAGACCAAGGAGGACAAAGTAGATGATGTTCTTTGCAAACTGCCGAGCAAATGCATGCATGCTATACGGGTTTCTGCCTCATTAATCTCCCACTGTGGTCTTGGAAGAGCTGTGTCCTGTTCTTTTTGCCAATGAGGCTGCACAGCTGGACAGTCAGGTTAATATCATCCCACCTTTAGCTAGGATCCCCTCCTGCTGACCCTCTGCTCTTTCCCATGCATGCCCATGATTTATCTTTTAGAAGCAAAACAATATATCCTGAAGACTTCCCCCCTGCCCCTGCACTTGTTGCTCTGGCCTGCCTGCTGTGCTCTTTCTAAGGCATGCAAGAAGCTGTAACCAAATGCAAACATCACCACCAATTAACACATGCTTACATCTCCTACAAGGGACATATCCCTCTCTTTTCCAGGACTCAAACAGTGTGGCTTCCCCCTCTAGGTTTTTCTAAGCACTATGCAAACACCCGGCTACTTGATGCTGAGACTCTGAACTCTGGAGCAAGCTGTGACTCTTGGAGCCATGGGGCTTTTTAAAATTATTAGTGCTGTCCCTGGAGTCCCAGAGAAGCACACTGAAATATCTGTTTATCTTAAAGCTACCCTATTTAGGAACTGTCTTCAACCAATTGCAACCCAGTACCTAAGCCTCGCTCTGTCCACAGAGAGGAGTGAGGACTGGTGGTGACCTATGCTTGTTTCATTGCCAGCACTGAGATCTTACAGCCTGGGAAACTCCCCTCATCTTAGACAAACCACACAATTAGTCAATCCAGAAGAGCGGTGCTCCATTTAGCACCTACCTGAAACACAGTGAATAATTATTATCTATCATTTACTTGTACAAAGCATTTGTGGGGGGAAAAATGTTTAAAAACAAAAGCATGAGCACTTCATTTTTGCTCTCTCCTGAGAACAAAAATGTTCTTTCTTTGTCTTCCTGGGAATTGTAGCTGACCTGGGACACCCACATCTAAAGCCAAGCCTGGGTTCTTCCCTGCATATTCTGTCTCCAACCCTTTCAATGAATTGTCGGCTGGTTTTCATGTTTGCAGTTCTCCCAAACAATAAAGCAAGAATGTTTGTAATCCACAAACTACAGCTGCAAGAATAGTGTAGGAGTGATAATTGGCTGACACCCAGGAGAGGAAAAACCAGGGAAACCTCTCCCCCAAGGAAATGAATCCTTGGAGAAAGGAGGCCATCGCTCAGAGAGCTAGCTCCTGGCCAGCTGGGGCCACTCTCTCTTCCTCCTACCATGCCCACACCTCGTGCCAGCAATGGGGTTCCAGTCACAGCATGCTCCCAGGTCCTGAGAAACAGATCACCTGCCAACAGGATGCTTTTCACACCCAGTGGTGGTGACTGCTGTGGTGGCAGCAGTCTGAGGTAGCCTGGGGGGGAACTTTGCTTCTGTTTCCAAGTGGGCCTCAGAGCTAGAAAAGGCCAACCACCCTTAACCTCACAAAGAGGCCCCTTTGACAGGGAAGCTTTGAGTCAGGGAGGAATTGGGGCTCTCTCTGCGAAAGGCAGCTGTCAAACAGGGCCTCTGGCAGAAAGGCAGTAGGAACATGGATCCCCATGAAAGAAACACTACAAATGTTTGATCCTCTTATCCCTGTGAGTCTCACTTGGATTCCTCACAGACAATGGCGCAACTTAGGAGAGGCTCCACACAAAGAGACGTCTATTCTCCCTGATCTTGGCAGAACTGCTACCGCCTTTGAACATCTTGTTGAGGGAAATCCAAAAGGTTTAAAAATCATCCCACTAGTTTTGAATCTTCCGTTGTAGCATTTGAGACCTGCGATCATTCATATCAAGGTCAAGACTTACAAACAATGTCTGTGTGTTTTCCTCCCTTCCCATGTAACGGAGGTGGGAGGGGGGGTCTTTGCATAAACCTGAGAAGGTTTTTTAAGTCCTCTGCAGAGTAAAGAGCTGTGAAGCAACACCTACAAATAGCATCCATAAGTGGCTAAAGGCAAAAGAAAAAAATGCAGGACAAAGGAAGCAGGGGCCTGAACTGCAAACTCTATAAAGAGAAGAATGGGGGAATGTGATTTGAGGTCCCTTTGTCTACTTATTCTCTCTAGAGAAGGGAAGGTGAGGAGTGACAGCTCCTGTCCTTGAGGTCCAGGCGCTATGGATTCCAGTCAGTGCATAGAACACATATCTAGCAAGCCAGAACAGAAGACCCCCCTCTGAAGCTCAGAAAAGGTTCAGGAGATCCCTGGTACAGGCACCTGGCTGCAGAAGTATAAAGACTAAGTGTATATGGTCTCCTCACAGCCAGAAGATATATACTTGTCTCTGAAACAGGAATTTTGGGGGGAAAGGGGGTATTAGGTATTTTCTTCGTTTACATTTCAAATATTATCCCCTTTCCTAGTTTCCTTTCTGACAGTCCCCTATAACTTCTTCCTGCCCTGTTCCCCAACCCACCCCTCCCTCTTCCTGGCCCAGGCATTCCCCTATATTGGGACATATAATCTTCACAGGACCAAGGGCCTCTCCTCCCATTGATGGCTGACTAGGCTAACCTCTGCTACATATGCAGCTAGATAAACGAGCTCTGGGGAGTACTGTTTAGTTCATATTGTTGTTTCTCTTATAGAGTTGCAGACCCCTTTAGCTCCTTGGGTACTTTCTCTAGCTCCTTCATTGGGCTCCCTGTGTTCCATCTAATAAATGATTGTGAGCATCCACTTCTGTATTTACCAAGCACGGGCATAGCCTCACAAGAAACAGCTATATCAGGGTCCCTTCAGCAAAATCTTGCTGGCATATGCAATAGTGTCTGGGTTTGGTGGTTGTTTATGGGATGGATCTCCTATTGGAACAGTCTCTGGATGGTCCTTCCTTCCGTCTCAGCTCCAAACTTTGTCTCTGTAACTTCTTCCATGGGTATTTTGTTCCCCATTCTAAGAAAGAATGAAATATCCACACTTTGGTCTTCCTTCTTGAGTTTCATGT
This sequence comes from Mus minutoides, assembly GCA_902729485.2. Taxonomy (NCBI): domain Eukaryota; kingdom Metazoa; phylum Chordata; class Mammalia; order Rodentia; family Muridae; genus Mus; species Mus minutoides. The sequence goes on along the minus strand of LR750591.1, from coordinate 194,099 downwards.
GTACTGCAAATTGTATCTTGGGTATTATAAGTTTCTGGGCTAATATCCACTTATCAGTGAATGCATAACATGTATGTTCTTTTGTGATTGGGTTACCTCACTCAGGATGATACCCTCCAGATCCATCCATTTGCCTAGGAATTTCATAAAGTCATTGGTTTTAATAGCTGAGTAGTACTCCATTGTGTAAATGTACCACATTTTCTGTATTCATTCCTCTGTTGAGGGACATCTGGGTTCTTTCCAGCTTCTGGCTATTATAAATAAAGCTGCTATGAACATAGTGGAGCATGTGCCCTTATTACAAGTTGAAACATCTTCTAGGTATATGCCCAGGAGAGGTATTGCTGGATCTTGCAGTAGTACTATGGCCAATTTTCTGAGGAATTGCCAAACTGATTTCCAGAGTGGTTGTACCAGCTTGCAATCCCACCAGCAATGGAGGAGTGAAAGAGGAATTCTTAATCTTGGTCCCTACTGGCCACTAAGATGATATCAGTCAAGACCTGTCATTGCCAGTTAAGTTACTATAACAAACTGGGATAATGCATGTTTCCCATAGTACTACAGGCACAGGATCAAAGGGATAAGTGATTCCATATCTGGTAAGGGCTCTGGTACTAATTTGCAAATGAGCATTTCTTTAGATCTTCTAAACTCAGGGAGTAGAGAAAGAGAACCAGCAAACTCCTGTGTCTCTCCTCATATGAACACTAATCCCTTTCCCAAGGAGACCACCCTCATTATGTCATTCCCAGGGAGCTCTATCCCAGTATCATGACAGAGGAGATATAGATTCCAACACAGAAGTATTTTCAGAGAACACATACTCTCAGTACATACCTTGGTCTTCTAGAGAAACAGGACCAATCTTACGTGCATATTCCCCTCATTCCCACTGTGGGAATTTTGAGGCTTACCTCTTGAGATCTTCAGGAGATTGGATTAGACCCACGCACTCTGAATAATCTGTTCCATCTAAAGGCACTGAAAGAAAGGTATTAACCAAAAGTACAAAATGCCTTAACATAAACAACAGCACTAGTGTTTAAATAAAGAACATTTTTCTACAGCCCAGACATGTGGATGCATACATAAGTCCTTTGCACAGATGCACCCAATTTTTTTTTTTATCAAGTTCAGCCATCCTGTGACACCCATCACAAGGTATATAGCAGAATTCTTGGGGTTCTGACTGGCATAGGCCAGTCAATGTCCATTCTGACAGTGGTAATTACAAATCCTACCCACCCCCAGCCCACTCACACACACACACACATGCACAAACACACCACACTGCTGAAATCTTCAGGGTACAGGAAAACAATTCTTCAACTTTAATAGAACATGTGGTAGAAAACTTGGGTTTGATGTGTAATAATACTACTAACAGTTGTGCACTTTTCCAAGGGTGATACAGAAGAGCCCATGGTGGACCAGCAACATAGCTCAGCAGAAAAAAATCACTTTGCCCATAAAACCAATAACCTGAATCCAACCCCTGGAAGTGACATCCAGGTGAAAGAAAGAAAAGATTCCATAAAAACTGTCCTTTGACTGCTAGACGTGTGCTGTGACCATACAGGTACAGCGTACACACATCGACATATAACAATAAATACTAAACAGAAATACAAATTTTAAGTGCGGTGACGTTTCTCCGTTTAGATACTTGTCTTTTCCTTTGAGCATTGCTTTATTACACTGAAGGTTAATTACCTTAATTAATATTAATTCTTCTTAATTGATATTCTCTTGTAGGTTCTCAGGGAGCAAAACCCCTTCTCTTCTAGGCGCCACCCACTAGAGAACACTGACCTACCACTGCCTCAGGTACCATACTGTCCTGAGCTCTTATTAGAGCTACAGTAGCTTTTCTCCTAAGACTTATAATTAAAATCCAGTCATATGACCCAATGGAGGCAGGTACCCCAGTAACTCTACTTAACCCTTGCAAGCAAGCCTTAGAATCTTTAGTCAAAAGGATGTAAAGGCTTAATATCATGAGTTTATTTGATATTTCACTAAACAGAATATATTTTACTTTCTGAATACATAAAAATACCTTTGAGCATGATGTGGATGAAGGCAAAGTGACAAATCTACTTTTCCTAAATTATGGCTTCTTTTTCTTATTCACTATGTTGCCATTAACAGATTTGTATGTACCCTCCATATATATATATATATATATATATATATATATATATATATATATATATATATATATAAATGTGTCCTGTGCTCTTCCAACCATCTGGAGTGAAATGGCACATGGGTGGCAAACTGCTATTTTAAGCACTGAATGCATTATCTATAACTAAGCATGATTATCTTCTACACTGTTAATTTCCTGCTGGCTCTGTGTAATTCTGGTATCTTCATGGTCCATGCACAACTGTGAAGCATCTTACATTAAGCAGCCATGTACATTAAGGAAGCAAACCAGAGTTTTCTTTTAATAGTATGTTCACTACAACATCCTGGTGCCAGGGTTGCAAGACGAAGACCCCAGGAGGCTAGTAAACCACTGTTTGTAACTGAAGAATACCTGTTTATTTAGCTGCTTCAATCAAGGCAAAGAAAAGCATCCAATTTGGCTTTTCGGCCATTAAGCATCATAGCCGGATATGGGAATTTCTTCTTGGCATTCCTCTCTGTTGGTTTAAAACAAAGAAAGAGCAATTTTTTTTTTTTTTTTTACTGGACTCTTAAGTGGCTGCATCTTCTGTTTTACAGTGAGGTCAGCTGAGAACCATATGCTAAATGTGCACACTGTGAAGTACATCAGAGCCTGCATGTCCAATAAAGTGTTCATTTTGCAAACCTAGCAAAATGGCTGTACAGACTCGGACAGAAGCCAGCTCTGAGGTTATTTCTGGTGAGAGGCTCCTGGGGTTCACCAAGCCTGGCTGGATGATAGCACAGGGCTACTTCCCAACACAACTGACTGCTGACACCCGCTATCCTCCTTCCTGTGTTTAAAGAAAAATAGGTCTAAAGACTCCAGAAGGAGTAGCCAAGATGTTACAGGATTTTTTTTTTCATTCTTTGCCCTAATCTTCTCTGTGTTCTAGATTTCATTTCCAGTACAGACTTTCCCAGGTTTGAAGTTAACCTTACATGCTCATCAAGGAAAATGTCACAGACAGCAGGTCCTAGTCCATCTGAGCCCTGGAACTGCATAGCACTCTGCTCTGTATTCACCGGGAGAAATCAGGGGCTTGGGCCCCACCTCCTCTCAAAGAACGCGCATCCTAACCAATTAGACTTTCACTCTCCTTTCTGTTATATTTAAGACCATTCAGTCTTATACTCACAGTCAGTGAGAGAAAAATGGAAAACAGGTCTGGGCTCATTCTGTGTGAATGCATGCATTTATCCCCCATGATGGCAAGTAGCCTTTTGTCCTCTTTGGTTTGCAAGTTTACCACAGCTTGAGGGTAAAAGCAAGCAGCTCAGACTTGCTGGTTTGCATGTGTATTCTTAATTATTTCTCACAGAAACTGTGCAGGATGGATATACTAATTCGCATTTGCCCTCACAGATACTGATTGCATTTCTTAGACTTATGAGAGTAGAATAAAATGTCCATGGCCTTCCTATTTAGGTGTGACACACAATAATTAGAATTGGGTGGAGAAGGGACACTGGGAAGTGAATCCAGAATGCTGTTCTTCTACATGCCAGACCATTGCTCTGCAGCTGAGCTGCCTTGACCAATTTAAGATTTAAATGATAACTTTGGACATTTACCATTGTAATTGGAACACAGATTCCCAATATTCTCTTATCCTGAGACAAAGCAGTTCTAAAAGTTGTTTTAAATGGTACCGATTACAATAATCATTATCTGCTAGGACTGAGTATACTGTCCATCAGAGGATAAAGAAAAGTATTCCCTTGGTGAGGTTTAGAGAAATACGTTAAGGTTTACCAACAAACCCAGATACTTTTCAAACACCCCACTCTAGAGTTTGAGCCCTTTCACTGAGAATGACAAATGTTTGTCTGGGCTCAGGTTCACTGAAGCAAGCCAACAAAATTTCAAATATTGTCACCTAAATATTATCCATTAAGCTAGGTGGAGTTGCACATGCATGCAGTCTCAGCATTCAGGAGCCAGAGGTAGAAGGATGAAGACTGAAGCCCAGGTTACACAATGTAACTCTGATTCAGAATAAATAAATTTCATTTCATTTTAAACTTCTATTATACCAAACTACATTCTCATTAGCCATGCAGTCATACACAGCCAACATGTCATTCATGGTTCTTATTAAATCTTAAGTACATACAAAAATGAGAACCAACATGAACTAAGAAAACCTTTCTGAACTTTCTTCTCTCGACAGTTTCGCACTCAGAATCCCAATACGGTCCTGCCTGCATGTCAGAACACATCTAAAGATGCTATACATAACATAAATTCTAACACTAAGGGTTCAGTGTTGAGTATCTAAGAATGACAAATAAGCCTAGTAGGATAGAATAACCATTTCTGGGTTCTATTACCAAGACCAATTGCTAGTTTCCAAGAAGTATCTACTCAATATTTACTTAATGGGCAAGTTACTGTCCATGAATCTGTGAACAAAGTGTTTTATATCAGAAATTCCATAAACTTCATGTTCTAACATTTTAATCAAGGTTTAAAAGAATGGATAGTCTGGAATGATTGTGTAAAACAAAGGTACTCAAGATTTCTCTGAATACAGGATTGCCTACACACTGGAAACACAGCAAACACCAAGTGAAGGAAGAGACAAACTGAACCTTGTGGAAAGGATTATTCATCTAACCTTATTTGTCCCAAGATAGTTGTAGCATAGACATAGACTCACCTTGTAAATGAATAGTTGGCTGCAGTAGAAAGAGAAGATAAGGCAAGCCTTGAGGCCCTGCCAGCTTTCCCACTGCCCAGCCATCACCTACTGAGTAACACATAATTGGTCTGGGAGACATGGAATGGGAGAGGTTCTAATTATGGACAAGCTAATGATGCCCAAAATAATTACTCCCGGAGCCTTTTGCATTGTGTGGTTTCCATTTTATGGTTTTAAGAAAAGAGAATGTGACATTCATCATGGTCAAGTCCAAATTCTTTCAAGATGATAGAAATGTAATACAACTTGACATGAAAGAATTCTACTCAGTGACTCCATGTGTACCCCTCCTGACAGACTCTGCGGCTCTCTTAGTCCTGACGTGGATTCTTTGTCAGGCCTGTCAGCCATCTCAACCATCCCATTGCATTTACTTTCCTTGAAAATACCCTGCTCTGACCTTCTTCATTTCCTCCCAACACTATATCTCCTAGAACATTACCCTGCCGGTTTTCTGTTTATTATCTTCCTGCTATTTTATACTTCCCGTGTGTCTTACCAGCCTCCTAACAGGGTGCCTGCTCTAAGCCCACACCCCATAGAAAACCTCCTACAAGTTAGATTCCTTTCCCAAAGTGTTAAATGATAATGCACTCATTAATTCTGAAACTGTCTTCTATTTTTTCTCACTTCCTCTTTTTGTTAATTGCATTGCGTCTAAGCTCAAACTTCCCAGGTTGCCACATCAGTATGCATTTTAAGTGTAAGATTGCTTTACTGTGTGTAGGGGGTAGGGAATCTCTACCGAAAGGAAGATGAGACTCCCTCTAGTGCTGTACTCCCACTCAAGACTGAGTAAGAAGTTCCACAAAACAGAAGGAGGGTACGTTCAAGGCGTCAGGCACTTCCTGATAAAGATAAAATGGCTCTCCAACTGGCAAGGGGGGAGAACCTCCCACACTGAGGACCTAGGTTGATAAAGAAGCCAAAATATCTGGAATATTTTAAATAATCTACTGTAGAACTGCAGAAACTTTGGAGGGATGAGTCCCTTCCACTTTATTTCTTCCTAAACAGATTACCTCATCATCCGGCCTTCTTACACCACAGCTATGCTCAGTACACACTAGTGAGGCAGCTATGTTCAATGCACACCAGTAATGCAGCTATACAACATACTTCAGTAAGAAAATGAAAAGATATGAGATGACATATATATGCAAAAATGTCCTAAGGAAGCCCAATATTTTGTACACTAACAAAATGGTTAATTCAGTGTGACCAGGAATAGAACTGGATATTAGCCTCACATTTGATCACTTTTTGTGATCACAGACATTATATCATTCAGCTACTTTGTAAAAGCCTTCAATGGGCCTTCCTACTTCTTTGCTAATTCCTTAGGGCTTACCACAGACTCATTAACACAGAGTTGTCTTACCTAAAAAATATCAGTACACTTCTAACACTGTAGTGTGTTTTTGCATTCCTGTGTGTGTGTGTATGTGCATCAATACGTGAATGTGTGTGAGCAAGTATTGTAAATGTGTGTATATGAAAATGTGTGATTGTGAGTAAGTATGTGTGACTATGTATGTGTGTGTGTGTGAATATGTGTGGATGTGAGCAAATATGTGGGTATATGTGTTTGTGTGAATGTAAGTCTGTGTGTCAGATTTACTGATATAAAATGAACACACAGTGAATCTCAAAAACTTTTGTTACTCAGTTATAAGGACTATAATATTCACATCATTGTGACCATCATAAAATAAAGGTACACACAGCTGCTGTGCCCCAGAGGTCCCTCTTATCTGGATAGCTGACCCCTTTCCTTAGTCTCAGCATTGGTGGGCAAAAGCACATTTCCTTGTGCCATACTCTTGCCTCTCCAATAATGTCATAAAATGCTTCTTACTGTATTCAGCCTTTTGTATGGCATCGGAAGACATGACTACAACTGAAAGAATTCTGGGATTCCAAAAGTGTCACAGAAAAGAGACTGACATTCATGGTCAGAAAGTAAACAGCTGTATAGAAACACCCTTCTACATCCAAGAAAGAAGACACAAACCTTTGAAGAAGGTATCATAAATCATTATGGAGATGATGGCTAACAGAGACAGAGTGGTGGCAGAGAAAGCAAAGAGAGAGAAATTAAAGAAGCAGAGGATAGAAGAAATGACACAAACAAGGAAGGGCAAATGAAGAAGGGAAAGAGAAAAGATACAGAGTTGACTAAAGAGTAGAGGAGAATCAAGGTGATTCTGTGCTCTAGTTGTGGCAGAGAAACAAATGACCAATATATCAATATACAATTTAAAGTGAGGTCATCTGTGTGCTGAGGAAGGATATACTTCTAGCTGTTGAGTTGTGCCCCCCCCCCCCTCTCTCTCTCTCTCTCTCTCTCTCTTTCTCTCTCTCACCTGCACTTGCCTCCTGTGCTTATGGCAGTTCATAGGGCATTGAATTAATATGTAGGGTTTGGTTTAATCTCATCTTTCTACTGTCATTTTCGCTATTAGCTATGAGTAGTGGGGGATTATGGTAACACTGTGACTGTCTCAATGGTGAGGACTTTCACGTTCATCATCAAATCTCACCCAGAATTTCCCACAGTGCCTCATGCAGAGTAGATGCTGGCAGATGTATGCCAAGTACCCCTGGATGAGTAAACAGGTTAAGATGCAGAAAATACCCTACTTCAAAAGCTAGAACCGAACCAAGATTTGCAAAAGCACATATTATAAAATTCTTTAGAGGACTGTTTGCATCCCCTGCCTTGTATTAGCTGCACCCCTTTGGCCATTGAGTTCATGTAAACAATCAGATAACCCAAATTAGTTCACAGTGGAAACAGATCAATAGTAGACATAGACAGAAGAGTACACCTCTGAGAAAATTGGATCATTATGGTTTGTGGACTATGAAATTACAGAACACCACCAGGCATATGCCATGGAGTTTCATGTGCTGTCCCTTCAGCAAGGCACCATTAATTTCTAGAACTCAGTGAATGGAGACACCACAGACAGTCATTTGTCTTGATGGTCTCCAATTATATTATATTATTGCTACATTCATAAAAATAATGCCTGTGACCTATCATCTATTGGCCATGCACAAGAGGCAGCTTTCAGCTCCTGCAAGTTTATCTACTAACTTGATGAAGGCATCCAAGACAAGCTGTGGTAAAGAAATACCTGGGGCCAGGAAGAATATTTCTTGATGTGGATGAAGTTATAACTACCTCCTTCTATACTTAACCCCATATATGGCTGACTGATAGACTTATTATAAGGCTTTCACTGTAGGAGGATAAAGAGGGTTAAATTATAGCTTCTCTTTGAGCTAACTAGTCAAAAATGAAGTCTATTTCATCCTTTCTACTTCTTGGAAATGTACTGTTAGAAAGTAGGTTCTTAGGAATTTGATTTCTCAGGCAAGACCAAGACTGTTTTTAAGACCTAGGTTTTCTCTATAAAGGATCTTGTAGGAAAATGATCTCTCCATAGTTTCTGAAAAGCTCAACTCAGAACCTCTCCATGTGGGTTCATTGTGGTACATTTAACAGGTCATAACAGATGAAGGTAGACACTGATTCAATGTCGTATGCCCTTCTAAGAAGGAAACTGGCCACAAAGATCCACAGAAAAGGTAGGAATGGGGAGTGTCCTGTGATTGACATGATGCAGTTATGAGCCTAGAAGAATGACAAGCTGGAAACCACCAGAAGCTAGGAAGAGGCCCCCAAGTATTTCCCTGTACATTCACGGAGATTATGTATCATAGTTAACCCTTCCATTTCAGGCTATCTTCCAGAGATGTGGAATAATAGATTTCTAATGCTCAAGCTATCAAACTGTGTGCTCTGTCATAGAAGTGGAAGAAAATAACCTGAGGATTAGACTTAAAGATCACCAGGGCCAGGTGTCAACAACCAGGCTCTGAAGGCACCATCACATAAGCAACACAAGCCACTCACTCACCTGTCAATTAAATGCCACGTTATTTAGATAAAAAAGTAGGGGGTGTCCTATGAAAGACAGGCAGCATATCTTGGCAATAGGTGGTATGTGGATGTTCAAAGGGTTCATAAAGGGTGGCAGAGGTTCAAGTGGGGCACTATTCACAGCTATAGGATCTCTGGGACTATGTATTCTCATTGTTTAAATAAGGCCATCAAACATCCTGTTTTCCCACATGAAATTGTCTCTACCTAGACATGTCAGAAGTGAAAATCATAAAAGAAAACCATATGTACTCTATAAAGGGTAATGCAAGCATTTGCCACCTTTATTAAGAACCTTGAGGGAAGGTTCTCATATTCCATAGAGAATGTTCGTATTTTCAACTGAATAATGCAGGAATGTTTAGAAATTATATCTATTCAATTCTCCAGTAATAAATTATATATCCTAGAGTAAAAGGGTAAGTGAACATAGTAAGGATAAATTACTATTAAGAATGAAAAGGATAAAAAATTTGCATTCCAGTCAGAGTCAAAGAAATGGCTCATGGGGAAAGAGAGGACCTCAAGCTGAAATGCCTGGTCCCACGTGAAAAGCAATGAGCGGCCATGAACACCTAAGCTATGGGGGTAGAGGTAATAGAATTGCCTAGAGACACAGCAGCCTAGTTCCAGATTCACAGAGAGACCCTTTCATAAGAAAGTAAAACAATGGAGTACTACTCAGCTATTAAAAACAATAAATTTATGAAATTCTTGAGTAAATGGATGTATCTGGAGGATATCATCCTGAGTGAGGTAACCCAATCAAAAAAGAAGTCACTTGATATGCACTCACTGATAAGTGGATATTAGCCCAGAAACCTAGAATACCCAAGGTACAATTTCCAAAACACAAGAAAATCAAGAAAGACCAACGCGTGGATACTTCATTCCTCCCTATAATAGGGAATAAAATATACATGGAAGGAGGTGCAGAGACAAAGTTTGGAGCTAAATGAAAGGATGGACCATCCAGAGAGTGCCCTACCTGGGTGGTCCATCACATAATCAGCCACCAAATGCAGACACTACTGCATACACCAGCAGGATCTTGCTGAAAGGACCCTCATATAGCTGTATCCTGGGAGGCTTTGACAGTCCCTGACAAATGCAGAAGTGGATGCTCACAATCATCTATAGGGCAGAACACAGGGTCCCCAATGTAGGAGCTAGAGAGAGTACCCAAGAGCTGTAGGGGTCTGCAACCCTATAGATGGAACAACAATATGAACTAATCAGAACCCACAGAGCTCATGTCTCTAGCTGCATATGTATTAGAAGATGGCCTAGTTGGCCATTATTTGGGAAGAAAGGCCCTTAGTCTAGCAATGTTTATATGCCTCAGTACAGGGAAATGCCAGGGCCAAGTAGTGGGAGTGGGTGAGTAGGGGAGCAGGGCGGGGGGAGGGTATAGGGGACTTTTGGGATAACACTTGAAATGTAAATGAAGAAATTCTTTAATAATAAATTTAAAAAAAAAGAAAGAAAGTCAAACAAGATTGACAGAGCAGAACACCTGGTATCCTCCTCTGGCCTCAGCACATGTGTTTACAGGTACACACATTCACAAACACATGTCTGCATATATTACACATACATTCACCACACAAACATACATTCCCCCAAATAAAAAAGTCAATATATTTCTATAAACAAATACATGTTTGCAGCTTAAAAAAAAAAAAAAACTACATGCATTAAGGTGGTGAAAACATCACTTAATATAATTAAAAATGAAATTAAATATAAACAATGATGGTTTGGAATTGTGTGCAAACATAAGGAATTTTCAGAGACATAGGTACATGCAAGTGCTCTTACATGTGACCTAAAGAAGTATTATATGTATGTCATGTATGTCTGTACTTGAGGTGTTCTCGAAATGCCAAGAGATCCCACTCATTCCAATAGTCTTTACAAGGAAAATACATTGGGGGCTTGGTAGTTACTAGCACTAGCTGCTCTTACAGAAGACTTCAGTTCAGTTCCCAGCACGCACATCACAATCATTTGAAATGCCAGGTCCAAGGGATCTGATACTTTCTTGTGGCCACTGTAGGTACTGCATGCACATGGTGCATATAAGTACATACATATACTCATACTATACAAGAAATCTTTTTTTCTAGGAAAAAAAGGAGTAAGATACCATATATCATTTCACACCTAGGTTAAAAGGTTTTATACATCATTTTCTCCATCAAAAATACCTATCACGTATTTCTCACATTGTTTATAGATAAAAACTAGGAATAATATCAGGGACAAAAAAATGTTTCCAAAAGATAATTTCCTGTCTTGCCAATGTTAAAAACTTATCTTTTTGCCTAAAAAGTGATACCAGATAGATTGGCAATGGTAACAGGAACTCAAGGGGAAATATAATTTAATTAGTACTCATTGAGGAATACATGATTTTTAAAGGTTGTAGCTCATGAAGTTGAAAGGAAGACTAGATAAACTTGTTTATACACACGGATGCATATGAAGTTCTTATGATACTCACCACAGCTGCCGATTGTCTCCTGCACTCTGATGAGCTTTGATACCCAACACTTAGCAGCCACCCATAGAGATATTAGTGCCTTTCTCGGTGACGTTAGCCTCGGTGTCTGACTTCCCCTCTAGCTCCACATTCATCTTTAGATGGGTCCAGTGTGGTATCTATTTTGCTACCTATCATGAGTATGGCATCCCCCTCATTGGATTTAAATTTTATATTCAGATAGAACTTGCCTGGAGCAGGCTTTCAGCCCACTCATGGCCTGTCTTCCCTGCTGTCCACACACAGCAGCTACTCCTTCTAACAAACTCTCATTGATATCTTTGCAGCCAGATTATGCCTGAAAGGTCTAAGAGGCATGCTCCCACCAACTCTACAGGCAAGCTTTACTCACTGTGAGGTTCGGTGTTTGGGACTACAGAGAACAGACACATGCTAGTTAATTAAACTTAGCTTGTTAATCTCCTGTCCTGCTCAGCCCCTCACTCTTTCCCATGTTCTCTTCTCTTTCTATAACTTTGGCCAAAGTACAGACACCTCCAGGATTTGGCTCCAGCCTCTTCACACCTGTTGTTTCGAACATTTGTCTTGCCTTTTTCAATTCTCAACCTATCTCAAGTTGAAGAGTCATGTGTCCAACTGCTTGCATTACTGTCTCTAAAGTAAACATTTCCTTGTCCATTAACCTACTTGATTATTAATTTAAAATTATGACAGTGTATTTTAGTATAAAAAAACGTTTAGCCTGGGACCTAGAGAATTGTCCCAGCAGTTAGGAGCACTGGCTACTTTTCCAGAGGACCCAGGTTTGAAACTCAGCACCAATGCTGCAACGCTCAACTTTCTGTAACTTCAGTTCCAGGAGATTTAACGCCCTTTTTCTGACCTCTGCACGCACCAGCCATACATGTGGTATGCAAACATATATGCCTGAAAAATACCCATAGACATAAAATAATTAAAATTTTAAAAGAAAAAAGTTGTGCCCGTATGTGTATGTATAAACTGCCTTTGATATATCATTTTGGGCAGCTTTTTCAGTATTTGAAATACATTATCAGTAATTCATAAGCTATATAGCAAGTACATTAAATTCCTGTCAAAACACACCAGTTTATTTGCAATGAATTATGCCAGATGTAAATTTATATTGATAAAATGAAATTGAGTGGTATTCATGGAACATTCTATGTAGTCCACTGCCCTGACAAAGTGAGATATCACATGCAGGGAACAAAGGATCCAAATAAGATGTGAGTGTCATCCTACAATTAGTCACATGTAACCTGCTTCTGACCAAAATCCCTCTTCCATTTCATTATCCTCCACCCCTTGGGACTACCATTTATTTCATCCTGGTTACCGGCCAGATGGGTCAATACATACTGACATAAAGCTAACATAGCATTCATCTCAGAATTCACCTTATAAGCAAAGCAACAGTAACCAGGGTTTTGAGAAGGAGTCAGAAACGTCTCTGTCTCCTCTGAAGCCCTTGATCTCTCCCTGGTATTTTTTGTCCCTTGTTGTTTTCTGCTTTTTAAAAATGTTCCCTTGGGGCTGGTGAGATGGCTCAGTGAGTAAGAGCACCTGACTGCTCTTCCAAAGGTGATGATTTCAAATCCCAGCAACCACATGGTGGCTTACAACCACCCGTAATGAGATATGACGCCTTCCTCTGGTGCGTCTGAAGTCAGCTACAGCATACTTATGAAGAATAATAATAAAATGAATCCTTGGACTGGAGAGACCAACCGGAGCGAGCAGGGCTGACCGGAGCGAGCAGGGCTGTCTGGAGCAAGCGGGCCGACCGGAGCGAGCAGGGATGGCCAGAGCAAGCTGGCCGGAGCAAGCGGGATGGCCGTAGCGAGCTGACCCAGAGCGAGCGGGGCTGAACGGGGACGACCAGAGCAAGTGGGGCTGGCCGGAGCAAGCAGAGCCGGCCTGAGCGAGCGTGGTCAAGCAGAGCGAGTAGGGTTGACTGGAACAAGGAAAAAAAAATGTTCCCTTGAAGGAGACTTTCAGTTGACTACCTGTGGCATAATGCATATATGAGCACAAATGATATTTCTGTACAGACAGAGAAACTATAAGTAAAGAAAATTGTGGGGCCAGTCATCAATTCCAAGTTTGATCAAGGGTTCCCTAATTATGGATGTATTTTTTTGAATTGCTTTGTCAGCTAAAATAGAAAATTCAATCAGTTGTCATTAAGACTGAGAATATCAGTTTCAATCCAATCACGAGGGACCAGACACAGCATTAGGGAAGCAAAAAACAGGCCTGACCACGGGCACAAGTCCCTTCCTGTAAGTGCCAGTACCAGGTCACCTTGAGTTGGCAGACACCACCACAGTCCCTAGAGGACTAGACACACGATCTTAAGTTGGAACATCTTCTGGGTATATACCCAGGAGAGGTATTGCTGGATCCTCTGGTAGTACTATGTCCAAGTTTCTGAGGAACTGCCAGACTTGCAATCCCACCAGCAATGGAGTGTTCCTCTTTCTCCACATCCTCACCAGCATCTGCTGTCACCTGACAATATGAACTGACCAGAACCCCCAGAACTCATGTCTCTAGCTGCATATGTAGCAGAAGATGGTTTAGTCAGCCATCACTAGGAAGAAAGACCCCTTGGTATTGCAAATTTTATATGCCCCAATAGAGGGGAACACCAGGGCCAAGAAATGGGAGTGTGTGGGTAAGGGAGCATGATAGGGGAGGGTATAGTGAACTTTTGGGATAGCACTTGAAATGTAAATTAAGAAAATATCTAATAAAAAATTTTTTTTTAAGTATCACTGGTGAGCAGAACACAACATCAGTTCCAATCCTATTGTGATGGCCCTTGACAGCAGGAACTAGGACACTGGAGCCCTTCCTGATCAGAGGCTTATGTTCCTTTTGATCAGTTCTGGTTTACCTTGGTTTCGAACAGTCCAGACAGCTCCACGGTCCTCAAAGGAGACACCATTTCCAGGCACTGTAACATGCTCAGGGTCTTAGGACAACAGGATCCCAGGATAACAGGAGCTAGGTCACACCAGTATTTCAGGGTCTTGGAGGAGCTTGACTGCCAAGAACTCTGACACACCCAGAATCTCAGGTTCACAGGATCCCACAATCAAAGGATCACAGAGAAAGCTGAACTTTGAGGAGTCCTTAATTAACTGGTATTATAGGAAGGACAGGCTCCAATCAAATATATTGAGGGCAGCAAGCACTTGAGATAATCAGATGGTATGAGGCAAGCATAAGAACAGAAGCAACAGAAAGCAAGCTTACTGGGCATCATCAGAACCAAACTCTCCCACCATAACAAGTCCTGGATACACCATCACACCTGAAAAGCAAGACATGGATCTAAAGTCACTTCTCATGATGATAATGGAAGTCTTTAAGAAGGAAATACAGGAAAACACAGGTAAACAGCTAGAAGCCTTTAAAAGAGGAAATACAAAAATCCTTTAGAGAGTTACAGGAAAACACTACCAAACAGGTGATGGAATTGAACAAAACCATCCAGGATTGAAAACTGGAAGTAGAAACAATAAAGAAAGCCCAAAGGGAGACAACTCTGGAGATAGAAACCATAAGAAAGAAGTCAGGAACCATAGTTGCGAGCATCAACAACAGAATACAAGAGATGGAAGAGAGAATCTCAGGTGCAGAAGATTCCATAGGGAACATGAACACAACAATCAAAGAAAATGCAAAATGCAAAAAGATCCTAACTCAAAACAACCAGGAAATGCAGGACACAATGAAAAGACAAAACCTATGGATAATAGGAATAGATGAGAATGAAGATTTTCAATGTAAAAAGCCAGCAAATATCTTCAACAAAATTGTAGAAGAAAACTTCCCACACCTAAAGAAAGAGATGCCCATGAACATACAAGCCTACAGAACTCCAAATAAACTGGACCAGAAAAGAAATTCCTCTCAACACATAACAATCAGAACAACAAATGCACTAAATGAAGACAGAATATTAAAAGCAGTAAGGGAAAAATGTCAAGTAACATATAAAGGCAGGCCTATTAGAATTACTCCGGACTTCACACCAGAGGCTATGAAAGACAGAAGATCTTGGACAGATGTAACAGGGACATTAAGAGAACACAAATGCCAGCCCAGGCTACTATACTCAGCAAAACTCTCAATTACCATAGATGGAGAAACCAAACAATACCATGACAAAACCAAATTCAAGCAATATCTTTCCATGGATCCAGCCCTTCAAAGAATAATAACACAAAAACACCAACACAAGGATGGAAACTACACCCTAGAAAAAGCAAGAAAGTAATCCTTCACCAAACCTAAAAGAAGACAGCCACAAGAACAGAATCCCAACTCTAACAACAAAAATATCAGGAAGCAACAAGTACTTTTCCTTAATATCTTTTAATATCAATGGACTCAATTCCCCAATAAAAAGACATAGACTAACAAACAGACTGGTTACACAAACAGGACCCAACATTTTGCTGCTTACAGGAAACCCATCTCAGGGAAAAAGACAGACGCTACCTCAGAGTGCAAGGCTGGAAAGCAATTTTCCAAGCAAACGGTCTGAATAAAAAAGCTGGAGTAGCCATTCTAATATCGAATAAAATCGACTTCCAACTCAAAGTTATCTAAAAAGGCAAGGAGGGGCACTTCATACTCATCAAAGGTAAAATTTTCCGAGAGGAACTCTCAATTCTGAATATCTATGCTCCAAAAGCAAAGGCAGCCACATTTATTAAAGAAACTTTAGTAAAGCACCTCACACAATAATCAACACCCCACTCTCATCAATGGACAGATCCTGGAAACAGAAACTAAATAGAGACACAGTGAAACTAACAGAAGTTATGAAACAAATGGGTTTAACAGATATCTACATAACATTTCATCCTAAAACAAAAGTATATACCTTCTTCTCAGCACCTCATGGTACCTTCTCCAAAATTGACCTTATAATTGGTCACAAAACAGGCCTCCACAGAAACAAAAATATTGAAATTGCCCATGCATCCTATCAGATCACCATGGACTAAGGCTGAGCTTGAATAACAACATAAATAATACAAAGCCAACATTCACGTGGAAAAGGACAACACTCTCCTCAATGATACCTTGAGGTTAAAAAGAAATAAAGAACGAAATTAAATACTTTGTAGAGTTTAATGAAAATGGAGCCACAACATACCCAAACTTATGGGACACAATGAAAGCATTCCTCAGAGGAAAACTCAGCTCTGAGTGCTTCCAAAAAGAAACTAGAGAGAACATAAACTAGCAGCTTGAAAGCACACCAAAAAGCTCTAGAACAAAACAAGCATATTCACCCAAGAGGAGCAGATAGCAGGAAATAATCAAACTCAGGGACTAAATCAACCAAGTGGAAACAAAAAGAACTATCCAAAGAATCAACCAAACCAGGAGCTGGTTCTTTGAGAAAATCAACAAGATAGTTAAACCCTTAGCCAGACTCACTAGAGGGTACAGGGATAGCATCCTAATTAACAAAGTCAGAAATGAAAAGGGAGATAAAACAACAGGTCTGGAGGAAATCCAAAACACCATCAGATCCTTCTACAAAAAGGCTATACTCAACAAAACTGGAAAACTTGAATGAAATGGACAAATTTCTAGAAAGATAGCAGTTACCAAAGTTAAATAAGGATCAAATTAATGACCTAAATAGTCCTATATCCCCTAAAGAAATAGAAGCAGTCATCAATAGTCTACCAACCAAAAAAAGCCCAGGATCAGATGGGTTTAGTGCAGAGTTCTATCAGACCTTCAAAGAAGAACTAATTCCAGTTCTTCTCAAACTATCCAACAAAATAGAAACAGAAGGTACTCTATCCAATTCATTCTATGAAGCTACAATTACTCTGATACCTAAACCACATAAAGACCCAACAAAGATAGAGAACTTCAGACCAATTTCCATTATGAATATCGATGCAAAAATACTCAATAAAATACTCACTAACAGATTCCAAGAAAACATCAAAACAATCATCCATCATGACCAAGTAGGCTTCATCCCATGGATGCAGGGGTGGTTTAATATACGGAAATCCATCAGCATAATCCACTATATAAACAAACTCAAAGACAAAAACCACATGATCATCTCCTTAGATGCTGAGAAACATTTTACAAAATTCAATACCCCTTCATGATAAAAGTCTTGGAAAGATCAGGAATTCAAGGTCTATACCTAAATATAATAAAAGCAATCTACAGCAAACCAGTAGCCAACATCAAATTAAATGGAGAGAAACTCCAAGCAATCCCACTAAAATCAGGGATTAGACAAGGCTACCCACTTTCTCCCTACATATTCAATATAGTACTTGAAGTCCTAGCCAGAGCAATTTGACAATAAAAAGAGGTCAAGGGAATCCAAATTGGAAAGGAAGAAGTCAAAATATCATGATTTGCAGATGATATGATAGTATATATAAGTGATCCTAAAAATTCCACCAGAGAACTTCTAAACCTGATAAGTAGGTGGATACAAAATTAACTCAAACAAGTCAATGGCCTTTCTCTACACAAAGGATAAACAGGCTGAGAAAGAAATTAAGGAAACAATACTCTTCACAATAGTCACAAACAATATATAATACTTTGGTGTGACTCTAAGGAAGTGAAAGATCTGTATGATAAGAACAAGTCTCTGAAGAAAGAAATCAAAGAATATCCCAGAAGATGGAAAGATCTCCCATGGTCAGGGATTGGCAGGATCAATATAGTAAAAATGGCTATCTTCCCGAAAGCAATCTACAGATCCAAAGCAATCCCCATCAAAATTCCAACTCAATGCTTCAATGAATTAGAAAGGGCAATTTGCAAATTCATCTGGAATAACAAAAAACCTAGGATAGCAAAAACTTTTCTCAATGATGAAAGAATCTAAAGCTGTACTACAGAGCAATTGTGATTAAAAAAAAAAAAAAAAAAAAACTGCATGGTACTGGTATAGCAACAAAAAGGTAGACCAATGGAATAGAATTGAAGACCCAGAAATAAACCCACATACTTATGGTCACTTGATCTTTGACAAAGGAGCTAAAACTATCCAGTGGAAAAAAGATGGGATTTTCAACAAATGGTGCTGGCACACCTGGGAGTTATCATATAGAAGAATGGGAATTGATCCATTCTTATCTCTTTGTACTAAGGTCAAGTCTAAGTGGATCAAGGAATTCCACATAAAACAAGAGACACTGCAACTTAGAGAGGAAAAGTGGGGAAAAGCCTCGAAGATATGGGCACCGGGGAAAAATTCCTTAATAGAACAGCAGTGGCTTGTGTTATAAGATCAAGAATTGACAAATGGGACCTCATAAAATTGCAAAGCTTCTGTAAGGCAAAAGACACTGTCAATAAGACAAAAAAAACAAAAACAAACTGGGAAAGGATCTTTACCAATCCTAAATCAGATAGGGGACTAATATACAATATTTATAAAGAACTCAAGAAGGTGGACTCCAGAAAATCAAATAACCCCATTAAAAAAAATGGGGTACAGAGCTAAACAAAAAATTCTAAACTGAGGAATATCGAATGGCTGAGAAGCACCTGAAAAAATGTTCAACATCCATAATCATCAGGGAAATGCAAATCAAAACAACCCTGAGATTCCACCTCACACCAGTCAGAATGGCTAAGATCAAAATTTCATGTGACTGCGGATGCTGGTGAGTATGTGAAGAAAGAGGAACACTCCTCCATTGTTGGTGGGATTGCAAGCTTATACAACTACTCTGGAAATCAGTCTGGCTGTTCCTCAGAAAATTGAACATTGTACTACCAGAGGATCCATCAATACCTCTCCTGGGCATATACTCAGAAGATGTTCCAACTTGTAATAAGAACTCATGCTCCACTATCTTCATAGCAGCCTTATTTATAATAGTCAGAAGCTGGAAAGAAGCCAGATGTCCCTCAACAGAGGAATGGATACAGAAAATGTGGTACATTTACACAATAAAGTACTACTCAGCTATTAAAACAATGAATATATGAAATTCCTAGGCAAATGCATGGATCTGGAGGGTATGGTCCTGAGTGAGGTAACCCAATCACAAAAGAACTCACATGGTATGTTCTCACTGATAAGTGGATATTAGCCCAGAAACTTAGAATACCCAAGATACAATTTGCAAAACACATGAAACTCAAGAAGAACGAAGACCAAAGTGTGGACACTTGCCCCTTCTTAGAATTGGGAACAAAACACCCATGGAAGGAGTTACAGAGACAAAATGATGGACCATCCAGAGACTTCCGCACCCCGAGATCCATCCCATAGTCAGCCACCAAACACAGACACTATTACACAAGCCAGCAAGATTTTGCTGAAAGGACCCTGATATAGCTGTCTCTTGTGAGGCTATGCTTTTGCCTGGAAAACACAGAAGTGGATGCTCACAGTCAGCTATTGAATGGAACACAGGGCCCCCAATGGAGGAGCTAGAGAAAGTTCCCAATGAGCTGAAAGGGTCTGCAACCCTAAAGGTGGAACAACAATATGAACTAAACAGTACCCCCAGAGCTCATGTCTCTAGCTGCATATGTAGCAGAATATGGCCTAGTGGGCTATCATTGGGAAGAGAGGCCCCTTGTTCTTGCAAACTTTATATGCCCCAGTACAGGGGAATGCCAGGGCCAAGAATTGGGAGTGGGTGGGTAGGGGAGTAGGGGGTGGGTATAGGGGACTTTTGGGATAGCATTTGAAATGTAAATGAACACAATACCTAATTTAAAAATGGAAAAAGAAAAAAATGACTGAAAGTGATCATTTTCTCTCACCCCCAGAGACCTGGTATCTTCATGTCTCTCCTACTATTCATGACGAGGAGAAATTATTTGGAGGAAACATGTCCCTGTTGGCTCCTCCAGACTACATTGCTGAGCTATAGATTCAAGAGAGAACAAAATTTTTTGGTCTATATTTTTTGGATGACATGATCCTCTAGGCCTCAGGACAGACAAATAATTTTAGATAAACAAGTAATGTTTTGGCATTTGGCAAGGGAGGCTTTAAATGATGGTGACCCCATAAACCTCTTCTCCCTCTTCTGTACTAAAATAAAATTAATTTTCCTGTTGTATACGGTTGGCACTTATCTTCATCTTACTCAAAATCTTCCTGGATAAGTCTTCCATATTCAGAACACAGGCAAAATTCTGAGCTAGTCTCCAAAGACCAGTCCCACCCTCCAGCCTCTGCAGTGTCATCAAACTTCCCCCAGGGCCATGGTGTTGTTTCTTGAGTCCCACCTTTCCTAAAAGGCCACAGAATAGCCTTTCACCTTGATCTACAGAATAGAGCCTGCTTACATGCCAGTTTTGAAGTGAGGTCCACCCCCTCAGGAAAATTTTGCATGTCAATGCAGTTGTACTTCATTTATAACACCTAACACATTCTTCTATCCTGTGCTGCAGTGAATAAACACACTCTAGTTCCTCAACTGGTTCATATGCTCCTTGGGGGTTTCCTTTCAGTTGCTTTGCATGTACACTGGCATTGTTGGATGATAATGGACAGATTGTAGTAGAGATGAATTGAAGTTATTTGAGTAAGGGTCACTGACCAACTGTTAATCAAGTAGCAGTGTTCTTCCTTACTCAAAGGACTATCCAAACTTGCACATAAGACATAGTACATTCAAGAATCTACACAGAAGTTGCCAAATAAGTGATTGTATATCAGTAAAAAGAAAAAGTAGTCCTTTATGAAGAAAGTTGTTGCTGACTTCGAATGTCTGTGTGTGTGTGTGTGTATGTGTGTGTGTTTGTGTGTGTGTGCCCATGTGTGTTTGTGTGAGCCTGTAGTGTGTATGTGTGTGTGTTGCATGTGCTATATGTGTGTATGAGACAGAGAGAGACAGAGAGGCAGAGACAGAAGCACAGAAAGACAGACAGAAAGACAGAGAAAGAGAGACACAGAGAAAGAACCACTTTTATTTTCTTTCCCTTGTCTTTTCTAAATGAGAAAAAGGAACGTATGAGCATGTGTATATGCACAGGCACACATACTCCATACATGTATAAAAATAAACAAAACTATATTCTACATATACCTAAAATAAAATATGCATGTCTTATTTTCCCTTCAGCAATTGCAATGAATATTCCTATCTGAAATCAGAAATTGAATCTTTCTTGTAATCTGATTTTTCTGTGTCACCTTTAGAATTCTTCAGCTAACTCCATGACATAGCCCTCATTGGATAGCAATCTGTGATTTGTCCTTGTAACTTATAGTGACCATCCACTGAGTCTGTGTCTGGAGTTAATGGAAGATTGCCATCTTACAGGAGAGTTTCACATGTTGACGCCCTCTTGGTCACTGTGAGCTTACTAAGTACTTTCATTGTTTCTGTTATCTCTTTCCTCTTCAAGGTTTTTGGTGGTGGTGGTGGTGGTGGTGGTGGTGGTGGTGGTGATGGTGATGGTGGTGGTGGTGGTAATGGTAGTGGTGGTGGATTTGATAAAGTAGTTCACTATATAGCCTCGACTAGCTTGAAATTATCTACATGAGCTCTAAGTGTTCTGCCTCCCAAGTGCTGGGGTTAGTAAGTATATGCAGCCATTCCCGTTATCTCTTTACATTCTTTATTGCTTTGTGTTCCACCAATTTATTCTGGCTTAGATAATAGATACCTTGTTTTAAGAATAGATTAAGAGACTTTGATACAAGACTGTTCTTTCTATATCTAGAAAGGAGTGAAAAGTAACTGAAGCATGTTCTGGGAAATAGGGAAGGGGGTCACCATGTGTTCACAAGAAACCTAAAATCTAAATTACTTCTACTATATTAGTATCTACCAGAGTCTAATATAGACATTTGATGAAAGTAAAAGTGGCTTTTTAAAAACAAGCATTCTAGTGCAGTTCTAGAAATATGATATTCTATGTCAAAAAAAAAGCACATTTATTTGCCGTGGCTTGTTATAAAAACATCATAGCTTCCATGCTGGTGATAAAAGTGGGTGTCTTTCCTGTTAAGTGTCTAATCACAGAGTTCACGTGGAGCTACCGGGCTCTACTTTTTAGGCAACCACACTCCGTGGTTTAGAATACTTTGTCTGCTGATCTGTTTAGAGTCAAGCTCCTTGCCATTGTTCCACATTTGTGTGTTTGCAAGGAAGTCAAAAATTTGTAAAGTTCCAACATCAATGTTCCTAGTAACTTTCAGGGGAAGGTGTAAGTATTCAAAGTTTGGAACAGAATGATGACCTCCTTGTCCTGTAATTGTTCAAGAGGTTTTCTTTAAAAATAAATGTCACTCCCACTTAAACTCTTGGGCATAGATTGGCACAGTTTGGACAACCCAGTATGACCCTGTCTCAAATCAAAGAGTGAGAGGAATTCTAGGGATATAGCTCAATGGTGGAAGGCTTTCCTAACATGTGTGAAACCCTATATTGAGTCTCCAACATTTCAAGAAAAGGAAGGAGCTCAGGGAGGAAGGGGTGGGGGCGAGAAGTAAGGATACTGATACGGTGACAGTGATGGAAACTGGCTGGAAGAGAAACACAAAGACCATCTGAAATATTGGATTGCTATGAGTACAAATCTCTTAGAGGCATCTAGCTGAGGCAGAGACAGGGAGCATCCTGGAATTGCATACAAGGTAAGTTGGCTTCAAAGACACTGTAAGCATACTAATCTGTCCTATCATTTTATCCATCCACTTCTCCTATCTGTCCTTAAATGTCTCTTCAGAAGCTGCTGAACTTAGGCATTGACTTTCCCTTTAGAAACGGGGGGAATCGTAGTAAAGATATATAGGCTTTAAATAGTGGGTTGTTTTCTCTTCTGTCATTAAATTTGCTGTCTGACCATTGCACACATAGTTAGCCCATTCGGATGACTGTCAGCCTTACCCTCTCTCATTTCCCTCTTGCCACTGCTATCCACCATTATCCCTATGCATCCCCTTCCCACATTGCTTTCTTCTCATTTTTTGACCCATTTGAGTTTAACCAGGACCATCTGTTTGATGTTAGGTTTGGAACTGTACCTTTGAGCACAGTTGACTCATCAGTAGGCACACAACTGAAAGGGATGGGTAAGATAACAAGGGGTCCTCTCCATTTATAGTTGACTATTGGCAAACACTGTTGGTGTGAGAGTGTGATTTTGTTGGTTGTAGAGCCCATGAAGGTAGTGTTTCAGAGCTCTTCTCTCCTTTCCTGTCCCTTGGGGCTTTCGTTATTCCCTTCCCCTCCTAAACACCATTCTCTGAATCTCTAAGGTGAGCACATGACTCTCCTGTTTAGAGATGAGCCCCCACCATTCCTCCAGCTTAGCACCTTGAGCATCCATGTATCTCACCTTTCGCCAACCTTCATTTTGAACTCTCTCTGATTAAGACTGAAGCAACCTTTGTTCATGCTTACAAACGTAAGTATTTAGAAGGCAGCGCTGAGCTTCATCAGTTTAGCCAAACAGCAGTAGGAAACCCATGCCCCAGGTCCTCTAACATCCTCCGCCATGGGCTTTTAGTGTTCTGCCTTATAGAATTTGCCTCAAAACTAATCAGTGAACACCTGTTTGCCCCTGTAAAAACTGTACCACTACTGTTCAAGTGAGAATATCTTGCCTGGCAGGGAGTACAGTGGTTCGTAGGGTTCAAACTGGGTGAAACAATTGAAGCCCTTTGTTAGCTAGCAGAATGAATTCTACCTTTAAGCACTATGAAAGTTGGCCAGCGGGGAGAAACCTTTCAACTTAGTTCCTGCTTCCCTTCTGTGTCTTGAAACAAGGTATGTGATATTATAAGCAAGAAGAAACTATCAACTAGTTGTGGTGAGCAACCAAAATGAATGCCAGGGCTCGTGTTGTTTTGGGTGTCTAACACCTAGCATTGGGATTTTTGTTCAGTAATCGGTGGTAGCATAATTCAGCCATATAAGCTATGGCCCTTCTGATTCTCATATAGTTTAGGTATCTCGGAAAGTCAAACAAAGTTTCCTTGTAGATTTTTTTTCGAGCAACTTTCATTTACTCTTCCTCCCCTTCCATCTTCCTCATCCCTGGACCATCACCCCTTTTAAAGTTCCTTCTTCAGTGTCACCCCTTTCAGCTTTGTCACCTAGGTTCTGCTCTATTCCCTCCCCTGACAGTTTAACACCTACAAACCTCTTACAGTTTTCTGCCTTCCAAGTTAGATACACAAATCTAAACCTTTGAAACTATGAGAGAGAACATATCCATTTGTCTTTCTGGGTCTGGGTTACCTCATGCTGTGCAAATTCTATCTTCCTGAAAAATTCATAATTTCTATGAATTTTTGTGAAAATTTTGCTTCTCTTTACAGCTGAACAAATTTCCACTGTGAATATGTACGACATTTGCAATACTTATTCAACCATTGATAGACATCGAGGCTAACTCCACTTCCTAGCTCTTATGAATAGAGCAGCACTGAACATAGTGACCGCGTTTCTCTGTAGCAGGATACAGAGACCTTTAGGTATATGCTGTTGAGTGAGTTGGCTGGGCTATTTGGTATTTCTGTTCTCAGCTTGGTGAAGAACCTTTGCCCTGACTGCTATGGTGTCTGGGCCAGTGCATACCCTCACCAACAGTGAATACAGGTTATTCTTTCATGGTATCCTTCCTCCCCAGCACTTGTTGTCATTTGATTTCTTAGACTGCCATTCCAGCTGGGATGAGTTGAGATCTCATTTGCATTCCCCTGATGGATAATGATGGTGAAACTTTTCTAAATATTTATTAGCCGTTGTGTTTTTCTCTTGAGTGTTCTATTCATATCCACAGCACAGTTTTGTTTTAATTAGCTTGTTTTGTTTGTACTCAGTCTTTTAATGTTATTGTGTATTCTGGATAAGCAATACTCTGTCAGGTATATGGCTGGTGAACAGTTTCTCTCATTCTATAGATTGGCTCTTTACTCCATTGGCACTTTCCTTTGCAGCACAGAAGTCTTTTCATGTCAGGAGGCCCGACTGTCAGCTGTCAGCCTTGTCTCCTGAGCAATGCAGCCTTGTCTCAGAAGTCTTTGCCTATGTCTTTATCCTATAGAGAATCCTCTACATTTCTCTCTAGCTTTATGTTAAGACCTTGTATTCATTGGGAGTTGATTTTATACAAGGTAAGAGATAAGGATCTATTTGGAGTTATACACACACACACACACACACACACACACACACATGCACACACACACACACACACACACACACACACACACACACACACTGTGCTTGCTTCTCCAGCATCATTTGTTGAAGTTTCTTTTTTTCAACGTGTCAAATAATCAGGCAGCTGGTGTTCTGTGAGTTTGTATCCAGGTATTATACTCTGTTCCATTGATTTAGGTGTCTAATTTTGTGTAGTACTGAATTGCTTTTACTACCGTGGCTCTGTAGTGCAGTTTTAAGTCGGGAATAGTAACTCAGATTGTTTCAGATTGCTCATTTTGCTTAAAGTTATGTGAATTTTTTTTTTAATTTCTGAGGAAATTTTGATTAGGATTGAGTTAAGTCTATAGGAGGCTTTTGGTAAGATGGCCGTCTTCAGTGCTGATTCATTGAGCAGCACAGGTCCTTCTAGTATCTTCCTCAAGTTTTTTTCTTTTTTTTTTTTTTTTTTTTTTTTTTTTTTTTTTTTTTTTTTTTTTTTTTTTTTTTTTTTTTTTTTTTTTTTTTTTTTTTTTTTTTTTTTTTTTTGTTGTTGTTGTTATTTTCTTTTTGTTTGGCTGTTAGTTCGATATCTTAAAGTTTTCTTCTAGAAGTTCATTATTTCATTGCATAAGTTTATTCCAAAATAATTTTTGATTATTTCCTTGATCTCTTTGTCAGTGTGTTTATCATTGATATACATGAATGTTCTGATTTTTATACATTTTAAATTCGTATCCTGCAGTCTTCTGTAAGTGTTCATAAATTCTATGAGATTTTTTTTCACCTATAATCACGCCACTTTGAAATCGAAATATTTTTCCATCTTTCTTTTTTATTTTTATTTTTTATTTTTATCCCTTTTATTTTTTATTTTTATCCCTTTTATTTTCTTCTCTTGTCTTATCAGTCTGACTACAACCAACTAGATCTTATTCAGACTGAGTGCAGAACTGAATAAGAATGGGGATTGTGACTCCCATGGTCTTGTTACTAAGTGTAGTGGAAGTGCTTCAAGATTTTCTCCATTTAGCACGATGATAGTTTGTCAATATAGAGCCTCTATTGTGTCTAGATAGGTACTCTCCATCCCTTGTCTCTCAAAGGTTTAATAATATTGATATTTGGAAGAAAATTATTGTTTCAAGGATTCTTAAAATGAAAACACTTTTGTGGATTTCATAAATCCAAGATCACTAGAAATATCCCCAAGGGGCTGTTTCAAGTGAACACAGGACCACCCTTATGACTCAGTGTACTGTGTATGGTCCCAATAACACAGTACCATGTTGGCAACTTGATTGCAGCATATTATTTAAATTTCAATGGCATCACACTATGTTTATTCCTTGATGCTCAAATGTAAGTGTACTAAATTAGGTTTGTATTTGGGGGTAAAACTCTACTTGAAATAAGTGCCTGGACATGACTTCCTATTCATCTATGGAGGTACCTCAGTAAACATCAAACAGAACTGGACAGAAAAATCCCTGTACAGTACTCACATCCAGCTTCATAGATTATTTGCACAATGATCCAAAGATCATTATGAGTGACTATGCATGAAAGTACCAATGTGAGACAGGATTTCAATCCTAAGGTAGCTAGAAATCAAGATTTTTTTTTTTTTTACTTATTCTGGTATCTTAGATATACAAATTAAATCCCAGAAATGGCTGCTTCATACTTTGGGTTTTATTTCCAGCCTGGTACATGCTTTTGTATGCCTTCTTTGTAGGGCTCTTCCAGACGCATCTTGGTTTATGAGTCTCCCTCTGTTTGACTTTTTCCGTTACCATTTATTAGACCATTGATAGCAACCAACCCCTTAGCACGTTAAATCTCAAAGAACAATGCTGGTTTCCAGCAGCTATTCTTTAACAAAAAGACAAAAAGATATAGACTTCTCTGTTGCTCATTTTTCCATGTTTTCTTTATAATGAGCATAATAAAAAAATTCTCCTTAACAAAATAATGAAAAGAAGAAAAATGACAAACTCCTTGGACAATAAAAAAAAAGTCAAAATGTAAACATGGCAGGGGTGCAAGTGAATTCAGAGCCAAAAGTAAATAATCAGCTGATTTGCAGAAGCTAGAATTTGAAATGAACACAACTGAACTGGCATTTTCAAACTGAACATATGGTTTCTTACCCTTAATAAATTGGTGTTAATATCAACAGCAAAAAATCAGGAGAGAACATTCACTTGAAACCAAAACCAAACTGCAAAGGAGGAAAACTAGACCAAAGAAATGCAGCAAGCTCAAACTCTGGATCTTTTCCTTCTGTCGTTGTTAGTTAAACAGGAAAATAAAAAAAAATTTAAAAATCAATGTTATTCTAATGAATGCAACAATTATATAAAGGGGACTTTTCAGGCAGGTATGATGCAAGTGAATGATATATAAAATAGCACCTTTATCTTGTTTAAAGGACCTCCTTTATGTAAATAAACCTCATTTAAGTGGATTTTAAAGAAACACCTCTGAAAAAGAGAAACCTTGAAATACCAAAAATCTGTCTCCAGGGTTGAAGACAAACCTCCCACAGAGCACAGTTCCCCCTGCCACCTGACATCTGAAGTTGTTCATTTGCAAATAAATCTAAAAAAAAAAAAAAGTAAGTTACCTTTAAGCGTTGAAGAAACACTGGAAGACATTAATGGTGAGTCCTCTCTATGCCAAACACATGTCTTCCTACTAGCCACTGCACCTAGAAACACATATTACAAAAAATACTGAATATATTGATGTATCAGATGGAGCCAGATATCTTAGTTAGGGTTTCTATTGCTGAGATTAAACACCATGACAAAAGACAAGTTGGAGCAAAAGTTTTATTTCAATTATATGCCCGGATAATAGTCCATCACTGAGGACCATCATGGTAGAAATCAAGTCGGGAACCCTAAGGCCTCAGCACTAAAGCTGAGACCATGGAGAAATGCTGCTTACTGGCTTGCTCCCCATGGCTTGCTCAGCCTGCTTTTTTTATGCACTAAAGACTACCAACCCAGGGATGGATGGTACTGCCCATCTCTAAGAGTTATTTTCTCAATTGAATTTACCTCTTCTAAAATGACTCTAACTTGTTTCAAATTGACATAAAACTACCCAGCACACTAGCCAAACTATTAAAAGATCAGAAAAAAATCGGAAAGTGTGTACATATGTACATACTCTGAGAGAGTAGAATTTTTTTTTTAATTCAGCAATATTTTTTATGGCTGTACTTGAATTGGCTTTCCCCCCAAAATATTCATGTTTGCAGGAGATGATGGATCATGGATGCAATCAGCACTCAGAAGGGTGAAGCAATGAAGCTAGAGACAAGGTCAACCTAAGCTACATAATGACGTCAGGACAGCAGAGACTGTATAGTTAGACCTACCTCAGAAAAAAAACATGATGACATTAATTAATCAAATCCAGCAAGGCCTAACATTTTGTGAAGGTTTCCTGTATTATCCTCCTTTGAACCTTCATGTTTCTGTAAAACTAACTTTCTTTCCAAGAAGAATTGCATTACATTTAAAATTCACTTTCTCCTACAAGAATCAAATACAAATTTAACCAAAAATACAGTAAACATTACGCATGGCCAAGAAAATGGAAAATTACTTGTTTAATTAAATGTTTATGTCGAAATATTTCAAAGGCCTGCACACAGCTTGGATTCTGAAAGCCCATTTTGGACAAGAGCTGACTCAGGTGCAGGAGCATGGGCCAGAGTTTACTCTGACAGTTAAGTATTTAAAGAAGCATTTATTCCCTCTTTGGAAACTTCAGTCTCTATGTTAGTAGAATTCAAAGAAGGCTACCATCATATCACTGTCACAGGGCCACAGGTAGAATGTGTAAAATGGTTCTATATAGAAATGCCAGACATATAATTGCGTTATGTGACTTTTGTCTAGATTAGCATTCTTGGCTTATATGTATGAATCATAAATAATTAGATTATATCAAAAACAAAAACAAAAGGGACATTAACCTTTTTTCCAATGAAAAAAATCTTAAAAAGAAATAACATGATGGAGTGTAGGTAAATCCAGAAATATGAAATGGCATTACTGCTGAAGTCAGGAGGAGTACAGAATCCAGAAATATTCTAAGCAATTACTGACTGAACTCTACATACTTTGCATTTTATGTAACCATGAAATAATGGTGATTTAAACAAAACCCTTTTTCTACATAAACCCCAAGTGTGATAGTAAAAGAAATTGGAACAAGGAAACCAATAGCCTTGGAGTAAGAGATAGAAAAGCTTCAAAACTGTTCATATTCAAAAGGCATTATTAGCCGGGCGTGGTGGGGCATGCCTTTAATCCCAGCACTTGGGAGGCAGAGGCAGGTGGATTTCTGAGTTCGAGGACAGCCTGGTCTACAGAGTGAGTTCCAGGACAGCCAGGGCTACACAGAGAAACCCTGTCTCGAAGAAAAAAAAAAGGCATTGTTGTAGAAGAGATTCAGAACTGTTCATGTTCAAAAGGCATCAATAAGGTCTAATATCATGTGAGCTGAAACTCTGACCTCAGCCTATAGTTTTATAAAAATTATATTAGGAATAAAATACATTAATCTCTATCTGACTTTTTATATACTTTATTATATGAGCAAAAGGATAACGCAACCTTGGAATACCAAAACGGTGATCGGGCCAGCCTGCTGGGTACACGCCTGTCCAAAGCACAGGAGGACGAAGACACAGATAAAGGACTGACCTCCAGGCCTGGCAAGGATGAGGGGACTACTCTCTCACAGATTTCTGGTAGATAAGCACAGGACTACGGCTTCTTTTGACATGTTTTAGGCATTTCTTTTTAAATTATTAGTACTTAATATTTTCTGGTTTTTTCCTTTAAAAGCTAGTCAGCACAGAAGGTTTGCCAGGTATACTTAAAAGCCTGGTGTCAGTATGCAGGACCCATAGAAAGGATCAATGTGAGGAATATGTACGTATAACCCTAGCACTCTCACAAGACAGAAGACAGAGACAAAGAATGGCTGGACATTGTCACAGGCTGGCAAACTTGGAAAATGCAATGCAGTAGTAGAAACATGAGAGTCTCTTCCTTGAAAAAAGTAGAAGGATAAAACTGAGCCATAAGAAGCCATGGCTCCATATGCATGCTGTGGCATAGCACACACACACACACACACACACACACACACATACACACACACATGCATGCATGCACATACATACAAAAACATTCATACACATACACACACACATATACAAACATGCACACACATACACATACACATGCATACACACAAATGCACATGCACACACATACACAAACATTCACACACAATCACATACACATGCACACACATACACAAACATTTATACACAAACACATACACATGCGTGCACACATATACATACACATGCACACACATACACACACACTTATTTTAAAAAGAACATTTACTTTTATTCATTTTGGTGTGTGTGTGTACACTGAGGTCTTGCAGGATGATTTTGTGAGTAAAATTGTTTCACCAAGCTAGACAACCTGAATTAGAGCCCTAAGACCCATATGGTGGTAAACAATAAGTGACTACTTCAAGTTGTCCTCTGACCTCCATACCCATAGCATGGCATGTGCACACACACTGAGACCAAAATAAACGATACACACAAAAAATAAACACATGTTAAAATTTTGATGCATCTATGTAGATAAATGTTGAAAATGAGTTCTATGTAGATAAATGTTGAAAATGAGTTGTGCATATGTATGTGCACGTGTACATCAAAGGAAGCCTATTATTGCTCAATAAAACAGTAGTAAGCTTTAAAAAGGTTTTTTGATTACCCAATTAGCAGAATTTTGTTGTATAAAGTATTACACAATAACAGCATATTTTAATTTCCAGGTGTATAGAAATAAACAGTTTGAAGGATAATGGCAAAGGCAACCATGAGACAACTGAAATTGCTGTAACAATAGGCATGATGGCATTTTAACAACCAACCCTAGCACAGCTGAGGAACACAGAACAACTCACCAGGTCACCAGGTGAAATCTACCCAACAGACCAAACCACATCAGCTGAGCAATGATCCCTTGGCAGGGCCAAAGACGGAACTGGACAGAATTAGGTAGTGTGGAGGGTGTCTTTGTCACAGCTTTCCGAGAACACTCTGGACCAAATGAGACTAGAGAATCACCAAATGGAGCGACAACATGCAACGAGTATGAAACGTGTTTTGTCTTGTGGGCTGACTCTGAAGAAGCCCGAGTTATAAGTCTTTGGCCACCTGAACTCTTCAGAATTTTTTCTTGTTAAATGTTTGCCTGTGTCTGGATTTTTGTTGTTGTTGTTGTTTTTTGTTTTGTTTTTCACATATTCAGGCATAGAAAGCTAAAATAAATGGTGGAAATAACAATATATGCATCAGTATCTCTAAATCAGTTTTACTGAACTGTCATCTTAACCGGGTATGTTGGGAAATCATTAACAAATGAAGAAGCTCCTTCATAAGGATAGGCCTTGATGGCTTCCTCCCTTCTAGCTGTAGCAATCGTTACACCTGCTTCAAAATCTCTCACTTTTTTTTTCAATATACAGTTGTTTGTCTCTGTATGACTTGCCATCTAACTGCAGAAAAACTTCTCTGATGATGGCTGAGCAAAACATCTAGGAATTACTTTATCACTGTTTCTTTCTTTTTTTTATTGGATATTTTATTTACATTTCAAATGTTATCCCCTTTCTCAACCTCTTCCTCCCTGAGAAACCCCCTATCCCATCCTCCTTGCTCCTGCTTCTATGAGGGTGTGCCCCTACTCACCCACCCACTCCCAACTCTCTGCCCTCACATTCCCCTATACTAGGGCATCAAGCCTTGACGGGACCAAGGGCCTCTTCTCCCATTGATGCCCGACAAGGCCACCCTCTGCTACATACTCGGCTGGAGCCATGGGCCCCTCCACATGTACTCCTTGGTTGGTGGTTGTCTTAGTCAGGGTTTCTATTCCTGCACAAACATCATGACCAAGAAGCAAGTTGGGGAGGAAAGGGTTTATTCGGCTTACACTTCCATACTGCTGTTCATCACCAAGGAAGTCAGGACTGGAACTCAAGCAGGTCAGGAAGCAGGAGCTGATGCAGAGGCCATGGAGGGATGTTCTTTACTGGCTTGCTCAGCTTGCTCTCTTATAGAACAAAGACTACCAGCCCAGAGATGGCACCACCCACAAGGGGCCATTCCCCCTTGATCACTAATTGAGAAAATGCCTTACAGTTGGATCTCATGGCATTTCCTCAACTGAAGCTCCTTTCTTTGTGATAACTCCAGCTGTATCAAGTTGACACAAAACTAGCCAGTACAGTTGTTTAGACCCTGGGAGCTCTGGTTGGTCGATATTTTTGCTCTTCCTATGACGTTGCAAACCCCATTCAGCTCCTTCCTCCTCCATTGGGGATTCAGTTCAGCAGAACAGTGGTATTTAGTTTTTCCCTAGGTTCATGACCTATTTGATCTCTGGTTCTTGGCACCCAAGCAGAGTCAAGCATGAACCCATCATATAATGATCCTTAAATCTAAGCAGGTAGTGGTTGTTGACTCCAAAGATGTTTGTGGAATTATTGTAACTGTGTACCGTGCAGACAGGTCACCAGCTGTCAGTGGAAGGATTTGTATCTGGGTTGTTGTTAAACTTTCTTCATTGGTATTATGAAGAGGACTTTCCAAGTACCTTGAATATTGGCACTCACTGGCCAGCCACCCCGGCCTAATCAATGAGAGACCCTGACCCAAAAGCCAGCAAACAAATAACAAAAAGGTGGACAATGCCTGAGAAAGTCCCCCTGAGGTTGTCCTTTCACACACACACACACACACACACACACACACACACACATACACACACACACACAGAGAGAGAGAGAGAGAGAGAGAGAGAGAGAGAAATATCCTTCTCTAACTAGCAATTTTATACCTTTCATCCTATATAATCTTAATGTTTCAGATTCCAACAGATTCAACATCCTAAATAAATTGCCTTTTTTTTTAATCCAAGAAAGATTCTGAACTTCTTGCAGCTTCGTTAACCTTCACAAAAAGGAATCCATGAGCAGATGAATGTCCCTTATCTTTATTTCTCGAAATCTATGAAACCCACTGATTTCAATACCAAGTAAATGATCACAGCTCCCTTTACACATCCTCATCCAAATGATAAGATCATGTTATTGAATAAGGAAGGGTGACCCACTATGATATTTACTCCAGGCTCTGAGTAAAGCTCACTCCCCATGTGCTGGTTACAATTTTATCTTCTGGTCACTGCCAATACAGTGGCTCAAATTCCCTTAAATTCTATAAACGTTATGTGCAAATATTTGTAAGGCAATTTCATCAGTAGCGGGCACTGGAGACATTTGGCTGATCACACACAAGAATATAAAGAGATCATATGATTTGTAAGTCTATTTTATTTAAATAGTGTATCTAAATTGCTACTAAACAAGTTTGCCCAAACATGTTTGCCTTTGCACTAAGATATCATCTCCATTGTGGCTGGAATTGGTGTCTATATTAAATAATGTCTTGTTTCAACAATTTGCTTTCACAGTAAAATAAGTGTTTAGGCAGATGGGCCACAAGATACAAACAGAGTAGAAAGTGTGCTTTTAGATTGGAAAAGGCTTTGTTTTATGGCTACCACCATCTAAACCTTCATAAAGGTGAGAACCAAAATTATTGATTTCTGGTGACTGTTCCAAAACCACATATACAAGGGAAAATGAGTCATTTTTTCAAATGAAACTAAATAGGCACTCTTCAGGATCAGGCTCACTGCCCTGCCCCATGGCACACCTGAGGATCAGAAGATTCTGAACTCTCTGTTCCTCGATCCTGGTTCCTTCATCACCTAGAATCTGCTTTTTTAGACAGGTCTTTTCTCTGGAGGCTTCAAGGATGTTATCCTGTAATATTTCATGTCCTTCCATATAGACCAACTTTTGCACAACCACTCCAATCCACTCCAATGTTTCTTGCATCCTAGCCTCTGCTGTATTAGCAGACATGTATCTACATTCTTCTCTCTTTTTTACAACATACATCTTCCATGGAGTAGTTTAGCTACATTCTTCTTTGTACTATGCCTTCAGACTTTCATTTTTAGGCAAGTTCTCCAAGTTGAATGCATCTAGTTGCTGGTGAACATTCTCATCTGAGTCTTTGAGGGCTTCCACCCTGACAGTTCCACACCAAGGTCACCAACTTCCTTTTCACTGCCCTCCACACCTACACACATTCTTCTAGTCATGTGGTCACTGGCACTATAGCTAAGCTAAGAGTGTACTGAGCCCCAAGAATATAAGTACATGGATGGCAGGGGGCATTTTAAACTCATACCTGAATACTTTGTATGACATGAAATATTATTGATCAACAAATTCTTTTAGAAAGTTTTACAAGTGAATTTTATAATGAGAAAATTAGGATAACAAACAACATCCAAAAACAGAACAAGAAATTTTAAAACAATAGGACAATACCAAAACCAGGGGTTTGTGGTTGTCGTCATTGTTGTTGTTTTCATTATTGTTTTTGTTGTTTTGTTTTGTTTTTGTTCTTGTTTTTCTTTTTGGTGGTGGTGATTGTGGTGGTGGTGGTGGTGGTGTTTTGAAGAGGAGGACAGTAAGGAGGTGTGTCTGTGGGATGCTGCTGGTGGTGGCAGTTGTAGTTGTTGTCTGGTTTTAAGAGGACAAAAATAAAGAGGTGTCTGTGGGAGGTTAAGCTTGCAAAGAATGTCTCCAATACCTGGTAGCAAGCAGGCATCCAAGAAGTAGATGTTCAGTGACTTCATGAGCAAATGTTCTTATCAGGAAACTGGATTCACTCTTTAAACTTATAGCTGAATGGCTGACATATTTAGAATTTCTAATTTTGCAAGATGTGCAAAAGACAGTTCAGGGTACTGTTATCAGTAGGGAATAGATGGTATAAGACATCAGAACTGTAGAGTACTTATCCCTGATTCAAAGTCTCTATGACATTAGAAAGGCCATGTACCTTTCTAAACTGCAGTCTTCTCATTTGTAAGAGCATGTAATCATTAATTTGCATAGCTAGGTCTGCATCAAGAAATTTCATATGTGTATGTGTATGTGTGCTTCAACAAATATATCATCCAGAGTTGGAGGAAGATTATGAATTTCACAACAGGAGGTACCTGAGGACAGGCATATTTGAACCCCTTATCACGGTGCATGGTAACAGCAGCAGCAGCAGCTCCAAGTGTGGATGAGGTACCTGCTTTGTTGCCTCTGCCTCTTTCTTGTGCTCACAAACCATATGTCTAAGATCCTCTGGCTCAAATCACAACAGCAATATATTACACTTCACAGACATGTCTTTTATTTAAAGTGTTTTCAAACACATTTGCTTCCACAGTCCTTTAGGACAGGGAGGCACTGAGTCAGTCACAGTCTAAGCTGGCCATGTTTGAGCATTGGTCAATGTGTTCAGTCCTGAGGATGAGGAGTAAAACAAACCCTAGACATCCCTTGGGCAGTCTTGGAGGATGTAATTTATATGACAAGTCATCCTCAAACACTAACTCAAAATGAGTCTAAAGTTAAACTAGGCCAGGTAAGAGGAAGGAAAGAGACAGCCTTGATGAAATATCCACCCAGGCCGAGTCAACAAAGCAACGGAAGATCAGTGGGGCCACTGTGCATCTTAAATCAACTTCGTCAGCCAGGACCCAAAAGAGTAAAAGAGTGGTTTTGTTTCAGCATGAACACTCTGCCATCTGCGAAAGTATTCTTATCAAGTCCTAGACTGGATGTTTGCAGACACTGAGGGCACAGCTTCCCACAGAGCTCATGAATGACGAGTTGACCTGGGATCATGTCAAGAAGAAGAAGAGGAAGAAGAAGAAGAAGAAGAAGGAG